>WAAE01013444.1:0-64652 GCA_013400495.1 Nicator chloris
AAGGTTCTGAACACCTCAATACATGATAGTCACATGGAATAAGACCCTCAAAATGAAGGGAAGTTATTAACACTCATTAGCCTACTGATACACTGCCATCTGAAAAAAAGACAAATCATTTGTCAGTTAAGGTATTTCAGAAAAAAACAAACTCATTCTAGAGTTAAAGGTTTGTCAATGAAGAACCCCTCTAGGACATTTAAGACAATAAAACATAAAATAAATAGGTGAAGTTGTGGAACAAATCTGGATTAAAAGGGGGTAAAGCATCTAAAGGCTAAACACAACCATTCCCACAAAAGCCTATCAGTGTGGCATGAACCTCAGCCTTTTTGCTCAGTGGGGACCATGGTGCTGTGTTCTCACATGTGACTTTTTAGCCACTAGGATCTTGTGCAGAGCAAACCCCAAACTTGCACAGGATTCTTTAAACTTAGAAAGGAACATAAATCATCTGCTTCATGAAGCTGCCCACACTGTAGAATCTCTGTGGAAGCCTCCATCCTCTACTGCTTTGTACTACTCAGTAAATCTCAGTGCTTCCCAGCAGGCTGATCAGAGGTACAAAATAGTCTTGCTAATCCTTTGCCAGTTCTAGATATACATTTACTGCTAGGGATTCTTTCCCCTTTTAAATTCAAAAGAGTAACTCGGGATGTCTTTTAGCTACACTATTTTTAACCTGACAGTGCTTCATTCTGACATGCTATCCCATTCCCACTCTTCCTCCATGAAAACTGAGGCAAGTCTGTTTTTCTTATCAATTTTTAGCATGGCTGTTCCTGTATGGTAAATTTTAAATTACTTGTTTTCTTTCTTCCGTTACTTTAAAGAGTTAAATGTAGACTTTTCACATTGCAGCATTTTAATGCCTATTGGGCTTTTATAGATCTAGTTTGTATATGATGAACTATGTGTGTATTTAACAAAAAATATCAGCCAAAAGGGTAGAAGAGTAGAGGCCAAAAAGTAAAATGTAGGCACAGAGCAGCCACAGTAATGGAAGAGAAGGAGGGGAATGCAGAGTCAGGTATCAGATTAATCAGGGGCCAGGCTGTTTGCCAGATACTGCATTAGTGAGTGTTGCTCAGAGACTTCCCTTTCACTGCTTTCTTGGCTGATTGAAGTGGTCATCCATCAAGAATCTGAATCCAACCCATGTTATCAAAGCACCTTCTATTTCTGCCATTCTTTAGGGTGAAAAAGAGTCTCTAGCTCTCCCATGTCCATGAAAACGATACTCTACCTTCTTGCAGCAGCCAAAATTTGATGGGCCAGTAGTCAGCTTCATCAGGTGACGTAGAAATAAATAAGGTCCTCAAAGGAGAAATAATATTGCAGTTTTCTATGCTGCCTGATTGTTAAGAGCAAAATATTTAGGCAGTTTTTAGAAGCACTCTGACCTGGATCCAGGACATTGCCACCATTCAGTGTTTTTAGAAACGTTTTGTTCCAAAAAATTTGGATTAGTGTATTTTAGTAAGACATTTTAGTATGCCACTCAGCAAATGTGATTTTTGGTGAAATTGAAGTAGGAGAACTTCAGTTCTCTAAACTATGAAAGAATCTAGATTCAGTGAATAGTGTGTGCACACACATGTATGTAGACACAATTCATGTTAGTTTAACTGAGAATTGAAACTTTCTGTGAAATGCTACCTGATAAATTCTGCAACTTCAATCTACTTTAGGACAATTAAGTAAAAATTTCTCAGAAAAAGACTCTGTTGAGTGAAAAAACACCGTGCATTGATGGTGGGCCATGGAAGAAGAGGTGAGGTTCAGCAGCAGATGCTCCCACGCCTCCTGGTCTTGCAAAAGAGATATTGCTAGCGGTGTTGCATAAGTCACTGTTTGTTGGAAGTACAAATAACACAGTTTCTTTTTACAGTTAGACTAACAAAGTGACTTGAAGTAAACTCAGTAAGCATAGAAGAGCCAAAACATTCCAGTAGCAGGTGGAGATTCAGTCTTTTTCACAATTCACTTCAAGCAGTTCCAGCCCAATCACATTCCTTCTGGAAATCCTATCACTTTTTCACTCTTGTTCAAAACATTCATGGTCAACCCTTCTCACTTAAGCTATTTTTTGTTGGGTTTTTTTTTTTTTTTTTTGAGAAGGTAGAGTAGCACATGAATTTAGAGATGCAGTAGTACCTAACTACAGTACAGGCCTTGCTGTGATTTTGAAATTGTTTCTCTGGTGTTTCCCAGCATGAATACTGTCTGCGATATTGTTTATGACTTGTTTTATAGGTTGGAGACAGCCTTATTTTTTTCCAGCTTCTGTGGGGTTTCTTTGGTATATTTTTCAAAATAATTTTTATTTGTATTAGTTTATAGCAATTCTTTCATTTTCCTCCCAGTAGAATAGGCTTTAGAAGAGAGAATATTTTTTTAGTTTGGTATCAACTCCAGGAGAACAAAGGTGGTTTCTTTGAGGCAAATGAAAGATAGACAAACAAGTTTGCATTGCCTTCTGAATGAAAATGCAGGGTTTTTCCCTGAATATAAGAAGGTACGAGGACTAAAAAAATTGGAAATAAATTAATTCTTAATCCAATTTACCTTGACTGGTCTTATTCTCTCCCTGTTTGTTCTCTAGGTATGAACAACCTAAATGTGATAATGGTGCCAGAGCTCACCCAACAAAAACAAAGGATTTGTACAAAGGACGCCAGCTTCAAGGTCAGTGAAACTGATAAATTTAAGTTTATGCATTCCAATGCTTTGTTTATTCACTACAGTAAATTAGAAAGCAATTCCTTACACTATATCAAAATAAGGTATCTTTTAGACATCACTATATTGCCACTGGCTGAAGCCTTTGACTTTGGAACAGTGTAAGTCAATATGGGTCTTGGGATCTTGTCAGAGAAAATAGGGCTCATTTTAATCAGTTGTTTAATGGCAGTCACACTTACTGGAATTATTCTTTGCTGCTTTCATATCATTGAAATCAGTAAATATATCCAGGATAACTTAACCTATGCTTCATAATCCTTGTTCTAGCAAAATCCATGGGAAATTGGCCTCCATCTTCAAATCACTCTAAAAAATGTATCCATCTTACTTTTCTCCAAGAGTATCTTTGTCAGTTTACCTCACAATAATACTTTTTTTCATTATTCTCTATTGCAGAAAAAAATGGTTTATTAGAGTTATCATTTTTTTCCACAATTTTTATAATCGTGTGAGAGATCTTATCTATGGATAGTTGAGCTACACAGAAGTCAGTAGACTTCCTTAATTTTTGAAATGGCCTTTTAGTATGCTTGAATAACTTGAGGGGTAGCAGGTTTAGTGATACTGCACCTTACCAGAGAATTACAAGCCACAGTCAGCCATTGTAAAGAACCAGAAAGAAGTAAATATGTGCAGAGCTTTCATGTCATGAAAAATATTCTAGTTTGGTCATCCAAAGAAACATTCAGACTAATTCTGAACTAATGCCCATCAGTGTAGAAATGCATATTGAATGAACACACATTTATGCTCTCTGTCATGAAATAAATTTAATTACAAAGTGTAATAAAAAAAAAAAAAGCGGTTGTGTTCTATATAGAAGCTAATCAAATGGACTGGTTGAAGATGCCCTGCTCATTGTAGGGGGACTGAACAAGGGTCCTTCAAGGGTCCCTTCCAACAGAAATTATTCTGTGCTACTTTAGAACTCCATGGAAGCCAGTGGAAAGTTAGCCATCTTCAACGAATTATTTTACACAACACTTGCATAGTTACAGGCTTGGATGGTTACTTGATTTTATGTGTTTGTTTTTTTTTTTTCTGAGTGAAAAGAACTTGACTCAGAAGGTATTATAGCAAAGCAGAAGTTGAAGAAACAAGTTTGGTAGTTGAAGATATCACTTACTGGTCATTCCTACCTTTTGCTAAATGTTTTGCAAAGCATTTGCTAGGTGGAATCTTAGATGGAGAATGGGCAGATGAAGATTTTTAAGATTTCATATATTTATTTTTTATCTAAACTGCTAGTACTTTCATACAGTACAGTAATAAAGATTTATCCAAAATCAAGATACTTTTCCAGTGAAATGGTTAACAAGAATTTTCAGTGCTGCAAGTTCCTTCTTGATAAATTCATTTTCGTTAAGTTAGGCAATGGTATATTGATTTTCTTTTTTTTACATGATGATGTTTTGCATTATGTGTGCTTTTGTCCAAAAAAACACTACCGCAATGCAAACCTGTAATTATCATAACTGATATGTATGACATGGATTTGCTCTCTCTCATGTTAGGTTGCTTAATCTTTGACTTCCAAATGCCTTGTGTTTTAAAATAAGGTAAATACCAAAATTTCTTAAATACTTATAGGTTAGCTAGAAAAATCTCCTCTTCTGCTGCAGCATGGAGTAAGTACGTGCCTGTAGAAGTAACTGGGGGAAGAGGCTACTTCCCAGCTGCAGTTGTGTTATTTTTTTTTCTTCCTCTCTCTAAAGCTAAATGCACAAGTCTTCAGATGGGAAATTTATTTCTTATCATGAAAACACTACATCAAGTGAAATTAATTGAATTTACTTCAGACAATTTTTTGAAAAAAGAAAGGTTGAAAGATGATCTTGTAGAAGTATTTCTAGTTGTTAAAAAGTGACACAAAGTTGTGCAAATAGCTAATATGAATCAACTTTTTAATAGCAATGAATCACCGTTATTCAGTTTTTCTATTGTAAGCAGCCTTGCACAGGCATGTTTGCATCTGTGTTGTCTAAATTTAAATATAGCATATGATTGCTGAGTGGTGCCAGGACTGAATAAAGAAAATAGTAGGTTAAGTGGACTCTTACTTTTAAGGAATAATACATTTCTGAAAGGATGGGTTTGCTTGATTTGCTGATTATAGCCACAAAAATGCAGTAGCCCTGGGTGAAACCACTGTGACTGCCTGCCATGTAAAACCAGGAAGATTTTAAAATTAATTACTTTACTGCTATGAATGGGATAAACCCTACTGGTAGATCCTCAAGTGGATTAAATTGGCTTGGTTCTGCAGCTGCACTGATTTATACCACCTGAAAAATGTGAATTCATTATATATTAAGCCAAATATTTTTAGCAATAGTTTGCAAATAAATCAAGAAGCAGTTTTTGGCAAGCACTGATACCTTGTTAAGGCAAAACTGTGGAAGGTAAGTGTCCCTTGGAGTCCACAGCAAAATTGCCACTAATTTAAACCTAGCTAAGACTATGTCTTCACATCCTAAGGTAACCTAATATAAAGCATCTGAAACTGAAGGCTAGTCTAATGTTTGTAGGGACGATCCAAGCCACCTGTATCTCTTAGTTTGGGCTGGAAGTTATATAATAATAGTAATAATGCTTCCCATTAGATTTCTAGTCCTTTTTTTAAAGCCAAAGCATTTTTCTGAGGTTACTTGTGGTTATGATCCTTCCCAGCAACTGGTTATTCTGAGGTAATGAAATTGAACTCAAAAAGGAGTATAGAGAATGTCACACATAACATGGAAACAAAAGGGTTTTTTACTTTTCTGACAGTCAGAGTTTTCAAACATTTGTATTTTGACCTTTTGTTTTCCTCCGTGTTGCACAGTAAAATGGAAGCTCTGTAATGAACTAAAATATTCTGTAAAGTCGTGAATAGTTTTTTCCATACTTTCCGTACTGGTGTGTTAAAGAGGAATTCAGTTTTCTACATAAGCTGATCAAGAGCATTTAAAAGAGTTTAGCATGAAGGCTCGCTAAGCTAAACATATGGTATGATGCAATGAGGTGTAGGTGCCCCTGTATTTTCCTAAAATCATCAGTGAAATTCAGCCAAGCTTAAGAATTATCAGTTCCTGAAACTGGAATTTTTCAGGCTGAGTCTATGGGTGAAGGTACTTCAAGCATTACGTGTATTCAGAGCTTTTTTATAATCAATAAAACATTTTTAAGCACCTATCTGCAGTAGGTGTATATTTATTAATAAATTGTATCAATTTGTTACTATAATAATAAATAAAGTATATTGTAAAACATATGCAAATATAGAAATTGAAAAAAGGTGAAATAGAGCTGAAATGACAACAATTTAATTTTTTTAATTTCATCTGTTAATAGCACAAACAATATTTTATTTCTGCACTCCAGTTGATTGTCATGTGCCTCCCCTGGGGTACATGCACCCTGCCTTGGACACAGTGAATAAGCTCCCTGTTCATAAAGCTAGTCTTGCCTCTGCTCTAAGCAACCTGGAAGAAAAGGACCTTGGTATGTAGGAGAGCAAGACATGATAACACACTGAGACAGTGCCAGACTACTCAGATAATTTTTCTCCTGGGCAAATCTTTTTCTTATTTAAGAAGTATGCATCGAAAGCAAGAAGTCTCTGGTTTAGGCTCTGCTGTGTGTGAGGGCTGGATAAACTTTGGATAACACTTTGTATGATTTAAGATTTTTCTGTTCTTACCTGACTTGGGAATTTATGTTTTTCCTGTAATATGATTTTCATTACCCAGACCTGAAATTCGAAAAGCAAATGGAAAATTTTTTAAAGTATTCTGGGAAATGTCATTTTGCTCACATAATATTTTTCAATTAGAAGTACCCTTATCTTCTGTACAGAAAAAAACTAACAAAACCAAACAAATTAGTAAAAGGCACACAAGTTTCAGCGAGGGACACAACGTCAAGCTGGATTTTCAGACTTTCCTGGCTTGTTTTTTGTCAATTTAAGTTAGACCACTAATTTTTTTTACATTTTATTTTGTTTTGTTTAAGTTTCTCTTTTTCTTTAATGCAAGGTGGGGTTTTTTTTAAGTTCTTACAGTTGTGAAAATTCCTTTCATACAAAAGGATAATTTGAGAGGGGAAAGTATAGTTTGGGAATGGCAGTGCTTCTAACAGTAATAGTCTATTGACTTGAGTCAACGTGCAGCTGTAGTAAATCAATCTGCTAAAAGTCTTGAAAGTCTCCCTTTTTTATTTTCTCTAAATAGCATAGCTCTTCACTGTTGAACATTTTGTTTTCCCGAGATGCTGGTCCCAGTTTGCCTTGCTGGAATCCAGTAGAATGTGTCCATTGCATTCAGGTTACTGTAGGTTTTTACTGGGGATGTAAGATCAGCATTTCACTCCTATTTCTGCCCTTACTGGCAATCCTTCACTTCATTTGATTATCATTACAATTTTTGATTCTAGACATTTCTCATAAAAAGGTGAGTATTTCAGGATTTTGATAGCACTGAGTTAAGAAGCATCTGAAAGGTTACAATTTTTATTGTCCAGGTGGCACAAGAAGTATCCAAATTAGTTTTGCACAGCCTCTTGGAGACAGATTTTGTATTCTCTGTGCCCCCTTTTCCTCACAACCCAAATGTGAAAGTCAGTGCTTTCCATCCAGGGCCTCAGCTCTGCTAATCACTGTGGTGGTACTCCGATAGTTTACAGTTTAAGTCAAACTTAGAACTTTATTACTCAATTGAAATGTCTTGACAAAGAGTCCCTTGTATGGTTAATCGACTTACTTAATAACAAAACAAAAAAATCCCTTAAAACTCTTCCTTAAGTATAAACTACAGGTTGTTTTCTAATTTCATAGCCTACTACTGACTTAGCTCTTGTTTTGAACAATCAGTGTTCTTAAGGTTAGTTTGACCTTGGCATTCCAGCAGTTAATATTTTCTCCTGCAAATGATGCATGAGAGCAGTTTTACTCATCTGTTTATTTAATTTTTGTGTTACTTAAGAGAAACAAAAATATTGTAGCTGCCCAATTTTCTTCCTATTGTAATGGCTTTATTTACTGTGTTTCTGATGGGATGATCCTGCACTGACCCTGAACAGTTTATGTTTTGTGGAGCAAAACTCATGATTTAAGGTATGGAGGAATTATGTGTGGATAAGTACAGTTTACTTTTGGTTGTTGGCAATGTATCTTTTCCCAAAGTTAAAGGGAAATAGTCGGAAACACTCAAACCACGATGATGCAACACCCACAGCCAAACAGCCATCATATGAAGTGTCTCACTTCAAAGGCATCTTAAAAGAAAAGGAAAGTGACAGAGGCTTAACTTTTTCCTTTTGAGGTTCATTCTATCATGCAGTGGTTCCACTTTTGACCATGACTGCATCAGATTTTATAAGGTGCCAGAGTATTTCTCAGCTAAAATACTGAGGCACCACCACTGCCCCACCTCGTCTAGCTTAGTTTGTTTTCACATAGTCCTTTGTTTCCTCAGTGTAGTCTGGTACCAGCACCAAGTAGAAACTAATATTAACTTACATCACATTCTCAAATATTTGAATGACTAAAGCTTTCTGGTTTTTTTTAAAGGCATCAGATAAGGCGTAATGCAAATTCTATACACATGCCTGCCTTCCCATGAGCTTCAAATTGTTAGGTCAATTGGCATGTTACTGTCTCCACTGAGCTGTGATTTAAAAGGATTATATTCTTACCATGTAACCAGATTTCTGGCTGCATGAGCTAGTACTCAAAGTACTCCTTTCTGCTATCAGATCTTAAATCTCTGAGTAGCCAACCAACCATTTGAAGTTGCTGTCTGTTTTGAATGAGCCTGTAACCATTGCCCTGAGCTCAATGCTGTTCTATTTACCAAGAGGTACTTGGCAAAAAGGCTCTGTATGGAGCAGAACTGCCTAACAAAATTACTATGACCAGGAAATGTTGGTTCAGATCTGGTGTGACCCTTCATGACAGCGATGGCAGAGCTGAACAGCTGTGTGAGGAGCTGATGGAAGGGACCTGCCTGGAGCATGGTGGGGTCTGCAGGGACAACATGAGGCTTGACAGCGAGGTACAACTCCCAGAGCTGGAGGTTCGTGACAGAAGCAGAGTGAAGCCCCCATAATCCAAAAGGAAACAGCCAGTGACGTTGTATGCCAATGACACCCACAAGTCTGTGGGCCCAGATAGGATGCAGCTGGGAGGAATGAGAGAGCTGGCCAAAAAAGCTTCCCAAGTCACTGTCAGTCATTTACCAGCCGTCCTGGTTAGCTGGAGAAGCCACAGAATTACTAGAAGATAATTAGCAAAGGTAACACCCATTCACAAGAAGGGTTGGAAGGATGATCTGGGACACTAAAGGCCTGTCAGCCTGACCTTTGTACTGGGGAAAGTCATGGAGCAGATCATCATGAGTGCCATCACACAGCATGTGGAGGACAAAGGGATCAGGCCCAACCAGTGGGGGTTTATGAAAGGCAGGTCCTACAGGAGCAACCTGATCTCCTTCTATGGCAAGGTGACTTGCTTAGCAGATGAAGGAAAAGCTGTGGTTGTCGAATATCTAGACTTCAGTAAAGACTTTTACACTATCTTCCACAGCAGTTTCTTGGAGAAATTGAGGCTTTTTTTTGGCTTGAACAGATGCACTTTTCACTGGGTTAAACACTGGCTGGATGGCTGGGCCAAGAAAGTGGTAGAGGATGGAACTAAATCCAGTTGATGGATATAGATTGGAATAGACCTTTAAAATCACCATCAACCTAACACCAACCTAAATCGCCCATAAATCAAAACCCCATGTGCCACATCCAGACACTCCTGGAACACTACAAGAGACAATGACTTCACCACATTCCTGGACAACCTAACAACTGTTTCAGTGTGATTTTTTTTTCTAATATCTAACCTCCCCAGGCCTTTTAGGTCATTAAGGCCTAACAACTTAAGGCCATTTCCCCTCATCCTTTCACTTGAGACATGACAGGAGAGACTAGCCCCTACCTGGCTACGACCTCCTTTCAGGTAGTNCAGCTGTAAACTAGCAACCCTGAATCTCTTTCTGTTAAGCAGTTCTCAAGCCACTTTTTCCCAAGCCTGCATCAATGCATGGGCTTGTTGCAATGCAAGTGCAGTACCCAGGACTCTGGTTTATTGCACCTCATGCAGTTGCCCTCAGCCCACTGATCCAGCTGGTCAGGATCTCTCTTGCAGAGCCTTCCTATCCTTCAGCAGGAAAACACTTCCATCTAATTTGGTGTTATCTATGTTATCTATAAATTGCCTCATCCAAACCATTAATGAAAGATATAAAACAAGATCAGCCCCATTACAAAGTCCTGGGGAATATCACTAGTGACTTGATGATTCTGTGCAGAGGGGTGCTGGAGGGCCAGCACTGACAGGAGGAACGCTCCTTGTCAGTCCGTAGTGCTGGGGTGGGAAGGGGAATGGCTGCTTCCCCTCCCAGAACACTTGCTGTCTCCTCTAGCGTGTGCAGTGGTGGCCTGGGAAGGGCTGAGGCCACAATCCTCACCACTACGTAGCTCTGGGGGTCAAGTGAGTGCTGAGGCCACTGCTGTGACTTCAGAGCAGCTGATCCTCCAAAGAGGACTCAAGAGTCTTAAACCTCCAATAGTTTCCTTGTGCTTTTGAATTTAGTAATTTTGGTATTATTACCCCATTGTCTGGCTACATAAGCATATTTTAGTCTCTCAGCGGGGAGTTTTGCTCCAAAGGGTGGAAGACTTGCAGGTTATTTTTCAAGGCTTTGCATATCACATTGATTTCCTGCACACCTTCATCTATTCATCTCCTCATCCTGATTTAATAATAATGATCTGGCCACAGTTCTTCATATTGCTTTAATTCTGCCTCAATTTGTAATAATTTCTTATCAAAGTAAATCTTCACACAAACCTACAGTAGAAATATTAATATCTGAAAACAAATTACCTCAAGCACATAACCCAAGAGCTGCTTGATGTGCAAATTTGCCTATAAAAATTACGGTGACGGCAGTTGTGTTGGTAGTAAAATACCAGTGAAAGACACAGCTGTTCCACAGCTAAAAAAAGAGAAAAGCTTGCTAATTAAAGGTGATGCTACTGGCTCAGCAGTAGAATTTCATTCATTGCTCTAGTTCATATTACCCTATAATTTTTATGTTTATTTTAAAGGGCTATAATAGGACTAATAAACACCGACTTCATTTGCTTCACAGCATTTGTCTATGCCAAAGAATGTAAATTCTGTAAATTCTGTTTCTCACCTCACTTGTTGCTGTCCTCCTTTTCCAAACAATCCCATATTTAAGGACAGCAGTGCTGTTCTGTGCCATTGGGTCCTGCTGTCCGTGTGAGCAGTGGAACACCTCCAGGGGAACATGCCCAGAAGGGAGGACGTTGTCCTGTACCTGGCTGGTTTCCCAGGAGGTGGTCTCGCACACCCTCTACATTAAATGTACAGTTACATTTAATCCAAAATATTATATTTACTCTCCTTTTATATTTTTTCCTAATAATAAAGAGACAAGGAAATGAATTTATTGAAATGTTTCAATGCAGAGATTAGCCTAATCAAGAAATCCAAAAGAAAGTGCAAAACTGTACATTTTAAACATCTTTGTTTCTTTCAGCAAGGTCTCTGCAGAAAATACATGTGAGTATTAAGAAAATCAAGGTACTTACCCTCTTTTAAAGACAGTCTAAAGTTTACAGTGAAAATACCACAGACCCTTTTAAAACAGCTCCAAGTACATGACTGTAGATACTGAGGTAATGTCTGTGCCTGGTATAAAATCCTACAATAAGCAAACTTTGATCACACTGAAACCTAAAAGGAATTAAATAATTTGCCTAATTCAACAAACCTTTTTATTCTCGAAACTAAGAAATGCTTTTAAAAAATCTTAAAATAATCTCTGGTATAGTGAAGACATAGGAGAGGTATCTCATAATAACATGGGGAACTGGATTATAGCTCTTGGGTAAGCAGTAGAAAAAAAAAATAAGAGGGGAAGATTGATATAGAATAACTTCAGTGTTTTCTGCCAAAATGCCTGGAATCGTTATCATCTTGCAATCTAAAAGCTGTCAAGAAAAACTCATACTAACCGAACAGAAAAGGTGAAAACCTTTTAGTGTGCCAGGGCTGTAATCATAATGAAAAATGACACCTGAATCTTATCATGCAGTGAGTGGGAGTGACATAATAAGACACTATTTCCTCAAAGGCACATGGTATGGGGCTTCTCCTTTATAATCTGATAGAGTAAATTGAATAAAAACATACCATGGATTTGTAACACTGTTGCCTTCAAAATGGATATCTTGTTTTGTTGTGTTTTCATACTTGGATACAAGTTCTCCTTGATTATGTGGCAGAAACAGCTCTCATGTTTAATCTCTGGACAGGGAAAAATAAGTATTTTCATTCCAGATTGAATGTATATCTGCAGCTATGTTTTCAAGAGGGAACAGCAATGGTTAGGTATTTATTCTTTGTGTTTAGTCACTTGGAGAAGTGTTCCAGTTTTCAAATAAAATGAGCACTTCAATAACTGTGAGTTCAGTGGGATTTTCAATTCCCAGCAGTTTTGAAAATATCAGATACTTACAATAAATCACCCTAGAAATTTTGTGGTTTTCGTCAAACACTGCCTTTTTGAAATGCAGACATTCAAGGCTAGGGCTTGTGAAAAATTAAGCCAGTGCAAGCCTTCCCATTTACTAACATGTTGAATAACTTAATGTGTACTACAGTAACAACATCAGTCATTACTCAGCTGAATAATGACTGAAAGTGTCAAGCAATAAACCTAATTTACTTGTCAAGGAAAATGAACAAGATACAGTCAAAATTGTTGACACTGATCTCACATCAGTAAGTCTATTTTTCTGGGGAAAATATTTTTGTGTTAGCTTGCAAAAGGCTTTTTGTGTAGCCCCCTGCAAAAGGGCAAAACATTTCTTCCTCAAGGGCTTTCAGTTGTGGAGGCCTAGAGGTTGTATTCAAACAAGGAATAACAGAATGAATTTAAAACCACTCAGACAGTCTTGTATGCACTACCATGCAGTATATTTAGCCTGCTGCAAAAAAGAATTGCTCTGTTTACTTCTTTTGAGAAAGAGGCTTTCCCTGATAATCAGAGAGTCCATTCAATGCTCATGTTTTCTAAATACCAGCATAGCTTATCTGAGACCAGTGGAACTGATCACCAGTACAAGAGGCAAAGCCAGTGTTGCCAGTGTTGCACATCTCACTGAGGCTAGCTTTATTTTAGAAAGTAAAATTTCATAACTGAACATAGTTTCTGACTGAGGCTCAAAAGTAATGCCAGGTTTTGTCCTCCTAATCGTATGGGATCAAAGACATGATTAATTTTACATGCTATATTGTGGTAAGGAAGTGCTGCAACCTTGGTGCAGCCACAGATAGAGGATGTCACACCTGCTGTTGTTAACATGGAGAACCTGCAACCAGAGCTGAGCTTGGAAAGAGTCCGTGCTTAGTATTTTTAATTGTTTGCATTGCAGTAGTTTATAGTTGTATAGTCTGGGATCCCAGTGTTCCGGGCACTGCACAAATAAAGAATAACAAGATGATGCCTGGAAAATTCGCAGTCTAGCTGATTGCAAAGCCACTCGGGCAGTGGGTGGACAGATGCCATCAGCTGGAGAGGCAGTGAAAGTTCCTGCCAATTCCTCAAAGTGCTTCAGTCTGCCAGCATGTGTCACCTTCATTTCACATTGGCTGAGCTTAAGCCAGCTGGCTTTCCTCCAGGTCCTTCTTCTCATCAGGTATTTAGACTGCAGAGAATGCATTTTTCTGGGCTCAGTAAAGAGATGTAGAATAAATACTCTTGTTCACAGGGATGACAGTGTATGAGATTATCTGTGTTTTTCAAATGGATGGTGTTATTCCTTGGTAAAGTACAGTTTATAGGCCTCCACAACTGAGAGCCCTCAAGAAAGAAATGAAATGACCCCATACAAACATCTGGGAATTCTTTCAAAGGATTCAGAATGCTTCACAAGGTTCAGAAATTTGCTTTTCTCTAGCTCAGCAGGAGTGCTACTGTTCATAGATTCCTGATGTGAGCATATGGCAAAAATCCATGAATAATTTTGGGAAATAAATTAGTCACGAATTTTGCCCTTTACATTTGTGAAGTTCTTGAATTTGCTTGCTCTCTAGAAATGTTTTCTGGTAAAGCCTTTTTCTCTGTAAGTCATCCACAAGCAACTCATTGTAAATATTCCTAAAGTACAATTCATGACCTGCTGAACCTTTATCCTACAAACACTTACTTGCATTCTTCTTGTGATTACTTCAATTAAATTCAAAGAAACTTTTATGTGTGGTTGCAAAGTTAAGCCCAGGCATAAATGTCTGTAGGACTAAGGTTTAGGTTGTTCCATAACCCTTGATATTCTATGTGCTATGTAGTCTCTGATTGTTTAATGAGACACAGGCAGTCAGAACCAGTGGAAAGTCAGGGGTTTTCAGTCCCAGGGTATTATTCCTGTTCCCTAACTGGAGAGTTATAGAATGCATCCTTAGGAGTCTGAGGTTTGGGTTTTTTGAGTACATAATCCAGATTTGCTGGTAGCGATCCAATTTGAAATTAGCTTTGGAACACAGTTCAATGCAAAGCAAAGGTCATTGAATCAAATTAATATAAGAAGCGGAGTGAATATTCATCAGCTTTTTTTATGGCTTCGTAATCACCACAGGCCCTTGTGTGCTGTGAACTTTGGGGAATGGGGAAAAGTACTGATAAGTGAATTCCCAGGCTTTGTAGCCAGCCAGTTATAATGGAAAATGGCTACTAGAGCAGAGCAGCAGATTTGTTCGCAGAAGATAAACCCAGAGTTTGAAACATTCACCTGGCTCACTGAAGAAAAAAGCAGAATCTAGGAATAGCTCTGGTCTAGCACATTCAGCTACATAGTTAGTTAGTAGTATTAGCACTAGTTAGCTGTAGTATTTTGTTAACTACACATCTGGTGGTGAAAAGAATAGACAGCCATGGATAAACATGGATTTAACTCACAAATTGCATTTGGCATTTGGCTCTACAGTCTCACTTGCTATTATTGCTGTGTCTCCCTCATTTTCAACACGCAGGAAGGCACCATAAACAACTCCATTAGTTGTGCACCTATGTGTGCATCTGAACATAATCATCAGCAACTAAACAGAGTTACTCTTTCACGTATGCTGGAAATATCCATACCATAATTTCAATTCAGAGTAGTAATATTTAAATGGTCACAAAACAATATCTCTGAACCACCGAAAAGATTGCTGTTTTTTCATCAGGATATTTAGCACGTATTTCTACCCTTGGAAATTTTTCAGTATATTTGGTGCTTGTCCTTTAGGCTTTGAATTCAGAAAGTTAATTTGGTGTTATTTAGAGAAGGATTTTATTAGTTAGAATTTTTCTCTCTCTCTGAAATCTGTATAGCTGATTTCAGACTATCAAAGAAAGAGCTGGAAGGATACAAAAATATTCCTAATAAAATGCTCTTAAACTCTCTGAAATATTTATACAAGAGAGTTTTGGAATCTTTTTGTCCAAAATAGCATGTACAGGGTTTAGAAAGGTGCATTGGAGTAAAGTTATTTCTACTTGTGCTTTTTGGGGTTATGTGTGCTAGTAATTTCATCACACAGGAATAATGTGTTTCTGATTTATGTAGATTAAACGTGTTTATAAGATACTTAACATAGCCCTAAATTTAAATCTGTATTTATATGAAAATTCACATTTACAGATAGAGATTCTCTTATGCCTCTCAGCTCACACTCCTGGGAAAGGATCATAAACAGGTTCTACTTGCAAATATATTCCATATATATTCTCAGTAGTTTTCTCATGTTTTGAAAGGAACTGAAGCCATTCTTTGAGCTGTATCCTATCTCTGCTCTTTGTAATGAATTGCTGTGATGCACCTTAGAGAAAGAAATCACAGTTTTACTTAGCCTCACTCAAGTTGACTGTACTATGCAAATATAAGAACAGTGATTCTGCTATAAGAAATTTAAAATTCATTGTGTCATTATATTAAGAATAAAAAAAAGTAAATACATATTTTGCCAGTATTTTCAATAGTTGATATAATCCAGATGATTATATAGATAACTTCTTGAAAGTTACTTGCTATAAAGAAGAATTTTATTTCGTCTCTGAAACTGTTGTTCAAATTCTGCTTCTAATTCATTGCTTTGAATTGAAAATAGTTTCACTGTAATGAGTTCTGTTAGGGTGTAAAATGGTATAAAGGAAACCAATAACTAGGACAGGATACCTGCAAAGAGCTCACTAAAGAGAACTCTGATATTAGTATTTTTCTTACTTTTTATTTCACAGAAGGAAAGAACAAGTGAGATTCAGTAGCAAGTGTCATTAGGAGGTTTCAAGGAGTGCCAGTATTTCAACCCAAGTATCTCTCACAAGCACTGACATCCTGGGGAGGGATGCTGGGACCTGGAGGGAAGATGTCACATCCTCTTCTCTCCAAATATATGAGTGGAGATTCATTCTTCTGCCACAGCTCTCCTACTCTGGAGCAAGACAGCTCAAACCCCAGACTCCAGTGGGGCTGCAGGACATGAGGCTGGGCTGACATCATCTCTGTGCTCCAGTGTGCTGAGATGAGCTGGGACTCAGCTCCTTGCACACATGGCAGAGGTCAGCTTGCACAGGCACGAGTCTGGGCTGGGGGTGAGATGTGATGAATGAGCTCTTTTTATAATTTCCTGTCAGTGAGGCTTAGCAGGGGTTTTGAACTATTCCCCTACCAGAAGTGGGATGAACTCCTCTGACCAGCCCACTTTTCCTGTAGGCACATGTATGTGCCTGCATTTTTTTGCCTAGAGCTGGTTCTGTGACACATTCCTCCAAGGGGGAAGAGTTACTCTGTGCTGTGTCAGTGGGCTCAACAGCCACAGGCGATGTTGGGTTCACTGCATGTGCGATGTGACCCCTTGAGCATATCCACACTCTCCACTTATCAATGATTTCTGTGTGTCTTAGAGCTACTGAGTGGTGGGTTACCATGTGCAGCACTAGAAATGGCCACATTTTTCAGCACTTTGCTATGACCACTTATCTTTCAGATTTCTCATGCAGACCTATTAAAAAATTGGAGTGTGCTTAAGCATGAGAGAAAATTTTATTTTACAGCCCTTAAAACTGTGTCTCAGCATCTTTTGTCTTAGAAAAGCAGGAAGATTGCTTCTGAAAAAATGTGATTGATGCATCATACGCTGTAAATATATCAAAGGACTACTTTCTTTATACAATACGAGATTTTTTACAGCTGGCAAGCCAGGACACTTTGTTAATTAGGAGCTCATGGTAAATATCTCCCTTCCTCCTTAGCAGTTCAGCTGGATCCAAGTTTTCCTATCGGCTTTGTGCAAAGCATAGTTCTGCATAATTAGGACACCAGATGGACGGTGGAGGTTGGGGTCATCTAAACTTCATAAACAGCATCTACAGGGAGTTCATGCTCTAGGTGTCATTGACATTACCATATCAATTTGAACCAAAGGAATGGATAAAAATAATTAATATTAGATATACAATCCTAATGTCAAATTTTGAAAGGAATTATTATTCTCTGACTTAACTCAATCTGGTTCTTACTGAATCAAAGGAAGCTAGTCTCTTTTATATAAAAATACTTTGTCCTCTGAATTCCTTAAGTTTTACTAATTTTCCCTGAAACTTTCCTATTGCAAGCTGGACTAAATTTAATTTTTTTTTGCAAACACTAAAATGACAATCTATTATGAGCTACTCAAAATCATGTTTTCTATTTCAACTGTCCACTTGCTTGGACACAATGCTGATTTCATCCTTTGCTGTGTTTCTTTTTCTCTTGTTCCTCCTTCTTGATTAAAAAAATGAAGGCAAGAAGAGCCACGACATCTGTGTCTCACATGTTTACAAGTCCATTTCATTAGTTCTATGAGCTGTCCAGGATTTATATGTAGCATTTTGTTCACTAGGTGTAATTGTCAATAGGAAAAGTTTAATCCAATAGGGATTATTAAAAAAAAAAAAACACTTACTTGAACTTCCTATAAAAAATTAATTTCTTTAAACAGGTATTTTGACCTCTGTATTAACAGGGTACACAGTTCTCTTGGAGCCAAGCTCATGGTTCCAGGCATGCACCATACAGTGTTACTGTACATTTGACAACTAAATCGAGGAAAGAGATTAATGTGCAGTGCAGTGGCTGGACATGTAAGGTCCGGGAATTGGGCTTTAATTAAGAGTTCCCTGTATGGCTTGGTAAAAAAGAAAGCACACTGCTGTGGTGCTGGCATTTCCAATATTTAGAAAAACAGGGCTTGCTCTCCATCGTGAGTTGTTTTGGCTTTTGAAGTTCATTAATTTCCCTCACATAGGCAGGTGGCTTGGTGAAACTAGGGTTATTTGTGAAAGCAGGATTCTTCTGGGAGAGTGAAAACTGTATGGTTTATTCTACAGTGAAACCTTGTTTTGTCAAATTCCTTAGCTGCTTGAGATTTAAGCTTGGAGGCCTAGCTAAGCGTTGGGGTGAATGCTTTGTTGTTGCTAGCTCTCCTTCATATCTGGCTGTGGGGCATCTTGCAGACAGGCTTCACTTGATAGGTGCTTTGAGTGGATGGCAGCGAGGGAAGGAGGAATGTGAACAGATATAAACTGCTCTGATTCTTTACAATCCACCAAAGGAAAGTTGCCCTGGGAAGCAGGTTAGAAAACTCTGGTTTAATGTGAAAGGAGAGGCATGTATGTTTTTTTAATCATAAAACTATTACCTGAATTAATCTAGTAAACCTGAACTCTTCATTTGAAATCAAACGTGGTTGTCTGGAGGGGGAGTGAAAAAAAAATCAGGCAGATTAGACCTACTGGATCTTACTCTAATTGTAATTATATAGGTGATGTACAAAAGGTGAGCTCATTGTGGGGTACAGTCATGTCTTGATGCTGAAGTTTTTCCTTTTTTGACAATGAATTTCAGAAGATGGTCAACTGGGCAGAAAGAGAAGGGTTCTGTCTCCTTAGATGGAACTCATAGGTTGGCTAATGTTAGGACTGTTTTCAGTTCTAACATTAAGAAAGGAATAATTTTTTTAAAAATAAGTGTTTCCTTACAAATGAATTTTATAATTTTTCATTAAAGTAAGGATTCATACCATGTTTACAGGCTCAAGTCAAGCTCCCTCTCACAGATTTGTTTGCTCTCTCAGATGTTTAGCTTCAGAACCTTTCCTTAGTAACATCTGTAATTTGGAGGCAGATAGGAATTAATTGGGTTAATTTTCTTGTAGCCAACCCCAAATTTGTGCTTCAGCAGCAAAAGACTAATTCCCCAAGCCCAAGTTTTCTTCTTAGTGATTTATCTCTGTTTACAGATAAAGCAAAATACTGTAATACAGGACAGATAAAGTGAGGACATTCTATACTCATTATATTTTCAGTAGAGTCAACAGATAAATGCCTGTCATAAAAGAAGAGCAATTTATTCTTAAAATGTGCTTTGATAGCTAGGCATTTATATTCTTTTTCATTGTTTCCTGGTAACCATTTCCAAACATACCAGCATAATTAATGGCATCTCTCAAATACTTGAGAAATGGAAAGTGATCCTTTTCATGCAGAAAAAACAGATTAAACAAATTAAATTAAACAGATTAAACAAATTAAGTGACAGAAATTAAGTTCACTAAAAAATGATCGTACAATTTGAATTTGGAATGTCCATCCTTTCCCCTTGTCTTGATAGATGTTTTTATATTCAAACATTCATGAAATCCACAGATTAAATCGATTCTGCTCCATCTGAACAACCCAAGTACACGTGATATTATAGACAATCCTAGGTGCTTTACTAAGTCGAGTCATAAAGTTTGTCGATGTTTTTGAAGGTACTGTGTGAGAACCATGAGATCCCTTTCTAGTAAAAATTCAGACAATTGGATGAAACTTTTCTCATGAAAATGAAAAAAAAGTGACAGAAATTAAGGTTGAGCTCTGTGTTGTCAATGGAAATTGTCAGGTTGAGATAGAACCACTGAAGTACCCTATGCTTTTTGTTGCCCCTATAAATAATGTGTTGATTTTTTTTCTTCTTCACTCTTTTCCATGACATCTGAGTGTTTGATTCCCTCCAACTGCCCTGTTTTTTCCAGTGTGCTCTGAATTCAACTTTATACCACTGGAAGTTGTATTGTCTAGTCTTTTAATGTCCCCTAAGTGAAATACTTATATTGAATAATAGAGATGCTTAAATGCTCAGTGTTAAATTGAACAGATTTAAAGTTAGAAAATAAAATCCAACAGACTTAATGTGTTTTTGTATCAAACAACAGGCTTCTCTTCTGTATTTGCTGAAAAAAAAATTTTAAGCAGTGGCATATAGTATAGAAGAATGATAAAGTGCTGCTTAAGCACCCGTTCACATAACTCTGTTTGGTGGGGCAAAAAGACTCAAGACCAAAACATGCAAGGCAAAAAACCTTCTTAATGAGAATTTGACTCTTCAGGCTATGAAGTGCAGTGCCTTTATGCGTAAAAGCACTGAAGTCCATGCTTTTCTTTAAGCTCATGAATTCATTTGATCTAGTGAGAAGACTCTGTTGACACACTTGCCAGGCTTTTTGGAAGATGCTGGTCTTTATGCCACACAGGATGAAGCCCTGACTTAAAGAACATGCTGTCCAGTTCTGATGCTGTTGTTATTCTGCTGAAGAAAATGTTTTAATGTAGCAATAGGAATGGTTTCTGACATTCTCTTTGTTCTGAGGGTTTTCTCACAGCAAAAGGAACCCTTCTGTGGACACACAATAGCCTGATGATTAGAGTACTCAGCTGAAGAGGAAAGAACATAGGTTCAAATCCTTGATCCAAACCAGACAGAGCAGGGAATTGAACCTAACTCTCTAGTGTCAGAGATTAGGGTATTCCACTGGGATAACAGCAAGCCAGGTTTCAACTCCCTGCTCTGTCTGGTTTGGATCAGGGAGTTGAACTTCAGTCTCCTTCATCTCAGCTGCGTGCCCTCATCACCAAGCTATTTGGCCAAGATGGGGTAGGGTGTTTTGCTCTTAAAAAAAAGGAGCATTAAAAAGCTCATTTTGCACCAGAGTAAAATATAAACTACCCACTCCTGACTATTTCCACATGATGGAATTGTTGTTTCCTGGCCAGGCTGAGAGAGCTGCTTCGTGGTCACATACTGAGAGCGCCAGAAGCAATAGAAGATATAAAACCCTTCTGTCCCTGCAAATGCAGCTAAAGATGCAGAGATTCAGCCATGTTATCCACATGGCTTTGGCAAAAGCAGAGAAAACAAAACCACCAGAAGCCAGTTCATGTGAATGTCAGAGCTATCTCAGTGAACCACAGTTTTGTTTGGAGGAGAATAGGGGAGGAAGATTAATATTCTGTCAGTTCTTTTGGAAGTGTCTGGGTCAGAGCACAGGCTGTGAGTTTGCTTGGAACTTCAAGCACTTTTTTCTCCACTGGCTTCCATGTTTCTCTTCTCTCCCTTGATTTTCTACCTGGTTCTCTCCAATGTCCATGCTTTTCTTCTCCTTTCATTGCCCTTACCATATATTCATGTCCTTTCCACAAAAATTATTCTGGCTTAAGCTCTAGTCTTTGCAGTAGCACACGTAATTGAAACTTGTAAAATCCTCTGCAAATGTTCTTTTATCAGTTGATAGAAAGTGATGGAATGTAACAGTTTGCCTTTTCCTTGTAATCTGCATATACATGTTGAATTTCTTGATCTAATCCTAGGCATTTTTAAAGGTTTAAGTGTTTTGGTTTTCTTTTTCTGCTTGTTACATTTTCTTTTGCCTTCTGATTTTAACCAGCAGTAGAACACCAGGTGATTTTTGACAATCTAGCATGTGAACCATTTTGTAGCCATCTGCATAGGGCTTGTTGACTTTAGTTATGCAAAGTTCATAGACTGGAAGTCTATATGTGTTGGAATTCTCAGTATTGAGTATCTGCAGGTATGGAGCATGGAATTTATATATATAAATAATACATNCACTTGTAATGGAAAATGACCACTGTATACTAAATCAGCTTTAGAGTATGCATATTTATACCAAAGAATTATTCCCAGTAGAGTTAGAATGGAACTGTGGAGTGTATGAATCATGGAGTCATTATTTCACTTGCATTCAGCAGCAGGCAAGCACTGTTACAAAATGCATGGCTGAAAGTCAGGTTAGTATACATGCCCAAGAAGGACTCAGTTTCGCTGGGTCTGAGCATTTGGGATGCCGCTGTTGTACATCAGATTGTATTTCCCCCTATCCCCTGCAATACCCAGGGCACAAAGTTACAATGTGATGTCTTGTTTCCATCTCTCTCCATTCCCTCAGCAGCACAGAGTAAGACACCTGAGAACCTCGCTCGTGTGTTTCTGTTGCTGTGTTATCAACAAATGAGATCCCACGGCTTGCTCCAGAAACTGTGCACACACACTGCCATAACTGTCTACACATGCTGAATCTTGCAGCATGCCATGTCATGTCAGCCTGTGTATAAAATGGGGTCATGCTTGTTTGTAGACTGTGCCTGATGTCTGGAGGGGGAAGATAGGATATTTGTCTGTTTGTCTCTCTGTTTCCTATAGAGTCCCACAGTCAGTAAGCCTGACTGGTGTTCACATTTCAATAACCTGTCTCCCCAGCCCTGTCAGATATTACCTGTTAATACCAAGAATCAGCTGACTCTGTGGAACCTGGTTAGCGTTACACTTCATGGCATCTGCTGAACTTGACAGGGTGTGCTTCTGCACAAACACAAGGAAATCCAGGCCTTGGCATGGCTGCAGGATATCCTTAGTTGGGTACCTGACTGAATGCTGGACATGCACAGGGCAAACAGACCACACTGTTCACAATTAAACTCACCTACAGTGTAGTGGTCCCGTGAGGACCTCATAATCCTTCATGGAGTGTTATCATGGAATTGGATCTTCCTGCTGTAAAGCGACCCAAGGCACTTTGTAATCAAGCCACACACTGTAAACTGTTCTACATGAAGTCAGCTGTATTGCATCCTTCCTGGCAGACACTTGAGAACCATAATTACATTAATCTCCGTCCTTAATTTGCTCCATTGTGCTTCTGTCATTGCAGGATCTCTGCTACCAAGTGGGATGTGTTTATTTCCTCAGTGCTTACTGTAAATTGCAAGTTAAGGGTGGCACGGTTAACTCCCAGTTGCCTGCTTTTTGTGGGATTAAATCCGGTTCATCATTACTTGAGCATTTAGTTTATTATTGTTTAATGAGGTACACAGTACTATATTTGACTTGGGGGATCTGTTCCAAGCAGAGGTCTATTCTCAAACAAAGTTGGTTTGAGAACCTGGTGTAGCTACAGAGACCTCTGTCAACCCTGGAGAAATGAGCTGTGTTGTGTTGAATATGGAGTGGAACATCATCTTTAATTTAAATAAGTACTGTCTAAGTATTTAAGCCTGGGCATATACAGTCTGTCATAGTATGCCCACCTCCTTCAGCAGGAACTTGGGGCATTTCATTCTTGTGTAATTTCATATCTTGTAAGAGTTTCATACTGAGGAATTGTAAATTGTATTTATGCTTTTTGTGTTAGTAATCTTCAGCTTTTTATCTAGCAAAGGATGAGCCAGTGAGATTTGAAATTATATTTGCAGAGGAAATCTATCATCTTTAATGGAAAGTGTCCAGAAAGGTAACACAACTGCAGATCCCAAATTAAAAACTGCATAAAGAGAAAGGGCAATTTTTGTGATGCCAGGTTTCCAAGGTCTGTTTCATTCCATAGTGTTCAAGTAATGCTTTAGTGGTACTTGCGGACTCTTGTTTCACTTCAGTTACTTCCAGGATTTCCATTTTATAAACCTTTTTTAATCACTGCTGTAAAAATCCATTCTGAATTACAATTCAGTATATAGTTAATGTTCCAAGAAATAGCCATGCCTGCCTGACATTAGTTCTAGCCTCCCTCTGTATTGGATATCCAATTTCTAAGTCTGTCACTTGCCAGTTATGGAAGGGAGGGAGAAAAGTAATCACATGAAACTGGTGAAAATTTGTCTCTTAATGCAAGCTCACTACTCATAGGTATGAGCAAAATAAAGCAAGGGTAAAGACTGATATTGGCCCTGGTAGCACTGACTTAGTTTTGCATTTGGTGGTTCTGCCACTGCTCTTATTTCCAGATTCAAGAGACACCAAGTCACTGCATCTGTGAAATTTGTGTGCCACAGGTTGGGGTTGCTCTGTACCATCTATATTTGCTCTTTTTTTAAAACAAAACGAACAGAACAACCCCCAAAACAACAAATGTACAGTGTTTCAAAGGTGTATTTAAAAATATCTATCATGTACAAAAAAGTATCTTTATGGAGTGCTAACCTTCCATCTCCATCCATCCTATGTTATGATGGCATAAGAATCACACACGGGCATGAAGGTACCACTCTGTGCACAGGGACTCTCAGAAAAGTGCTCTAATAAGAATGTATGCTGCTGGCCCAACAGCTCTGAATTTCCTTCTTCTGATTTAATGACTATTGGGTCTTAGCATCTGAATAAAGACCTTTTTTGTGGCTTTAGATGAGAATAGATGCTTTGAGGATTTTCAGCTTATGCTTCCAGTGGTAAAAGTCTCAGTAAGAGATAGCCAGAAAAGTTAAATCAACATCAGTTTGTAGAAAAGGCTATTTTTCATGAAGGGTTTCAAGGAGCAAGCTGCTTAGATTAATTAAGTAATGTAAAAAACATCCCCACTAAGTCAAGTCCCCATGGTTCAATTTTTCCATCAAGAGACCAGAATTATGCACTTTATTTCTGAGGTCACTTCCATAATTACAACAACATACATTTTTTGTAATAGCTTTTCCTTTTAAATGGATATTTAAATGGAGGTAATTAAATATGTTTTCTTTCATACCCTTCTACTGAGAGGAAACATAACAACACGATGAAAATACAAGTGAACGGGAAATAATATGTCTACTACTACTAAAAATAACTGCATTTTTACTCTCTAAGCAGTGTTGATTGTTAATTGTTAAGACTCTCAGAGTGATAATGGGGAGATTCAGAGGCCTGTCATACTATATAAAACTGGATTCCAACATATTTCTGTTTAATAAGCTCTTTTTAAAAGTGTTACTGCAGTCGGAGGTACCAACTGTTTATCTCAGGTCCAGGCAGTCATGAAATAGGGTACATAAAGCAGAAGTATAACGTTTTGGAAATCAGATCTAGTTGCTTTTGTCTTTTGCAGATTTTTGGGCCCCTTTCTAATGTTTAAACTCTTCTCTCTGTGTCCTAATCAGTGGGATGATTAACTTCTGTCACTGTGCCAACACTTTAGTGAAATGCATTGTGTTTCTTTTCACGGGAGCTGGACCCACATTGGCTGCATTGCAGGTCGTGCTCAACCTGAGGTGCTGAGCCTCTAACGGCTGCAAGTTTGCATGGGCACGGGCTGCCAACATAAATGCTCAGAATGTCAGATCCTTCTCAACATACTGAGATGTCTTAGGCCTCCAAAAGCGAAGTATATATTCTGTAGGCATTGACTGCCAAATAGAAACATCTGTTTTCTTGTATTCAGTCAAGCCCCAAGGAGGCACGACTCCTTATGATCTGAATTTGTACACCTTTTTCCTATTCACGGTCAAAACTAGAAAGGTAAAGGTCTACAAGCAAGTGTTTAAGAACGGCAAATAAGATCCAAAGACTTTCTCAAGTTCAGCACTGATTTTTGGCTGGATGGCCTCTGAAAGGATTACAGTGTTTCAACAGGTTCATTGCTCCCTGATGTCACAGTGACATCTCAGAGCTGTTAGCAGCAAGAAATTCTCAAAAGCCTTTCAAATTTTAATGGAGGGAAAACCAAACTAAAAAAAATGATAATTAGAAGAAGTTAGCCATTTCACATTGCCCGTCTTATGCTTTGATGTTCTGATATGATTTTCTTTTTCTTGTTTAGTAATAATAGTACAGGAACTGAAATAATGTAATGGACTGTTTTTCCTATCAACAAATCCCCTAGTTTTTGTCACTCAGTTGCCTGCAAAAGCTGCTTATAGGATCTTGTGTTTCTGCTATGAATATTATTCCTTCTTTCTTCCACATTTACCCAAAGAATAGGAGAGTAGTTGGAGCCTAAAACCATTTATAAAACAGATACATATAGAACTAATCACAAGCTGTTTAACACCACCTGGGAATATAAGTTATCCGTCTGGGCTTCCTCAGTTAATAGGGAAGAAGTGAAACATTTTAAGGGAGATTCTCTTCTATTCTAAGCAAAAAAAAAAACCTCAGGTAGTTGGGATGAATGCCTTCTGAATGGGTTCCTTTATACTGAGCTTAAATAACTATTATGGGTGAGACACCTCATTTCAGCAGGCTCAAGTTCAACAAATCCCCCTCAATGCACTTTGGTATGATATGAATGCCTAGGGTTAAAGGTCAGGACCTTGGGAGAGCATCCTTTGTTAACTCTCTAATGTCTGTATATCCCTTGAAATTAGAACAGAAAAATAATTTTAAAATAGTAATAAAAACAAAATTAAATACATGTTAAGAACTGAAATTTGCTTCCTCCACTTGTCAAGAAAAAATACTTCATTCCTGTAAGACATGGAGATCTTGGGGCTGCAAAGCAATGGATCAGTACCTCCCCTACAGCTAATATCCATTGTATTCTATTTACTTACTTTTGAAATTTGGGTAAGGACATATGAAAGAGAATCTGTCTCTGCACTAAATTCTTTTAAATTGTATGAATATTTAAGAACAAAAATTAAAAGTATAAAAAAAATGTAGTACCTGAGGGATTTTAGCAAAGAGAGGTAATAATGTCCTCAGGGCTTCTAGGATACAAAATAAGAAGTAGAGAGTTTTCGTATGTGAAAAGTTACCTGAAGCTGCAGTGAGGGAAAAACTGAAATGAGGCATAGAGTCATGGAATCAGAGAATTCTTAAGACTGGAAAAGACCCTCTAAGGTCATCAAGTCCATCTGTTAAATAAAACTATAAAGGCGCTGACTCTGTCAGTGAGACATGATTTGAGACCACGATTTTTAGTAATCAGCAGAGGAACAAATTTCACTTCCCAGGCTCATATTTTGAAGGACCTTTTTTTTTTTTTGGAAAGGGAATCAGGAAGAGCTCAGGAAGTCCTCCAAAAAATGAGGAGGCCCCTCAGCATGTCTAGACAAACACAAACTTGTGGTTCACATGGATCAACAGAAATAAACTCATGACTGTACACATATGTGTGTATAGAATAAATGTCCAAGAAAAAATGTTTTTGTTGTATTGTCTGTTCTCTCAGGATAATTAGTAGCACTGAAAAATTTTGTTAAATTCTTTTCTTCTGTATAACACTGTTTTTCAGTGAAATCAAAGGTACAAATAAAGCATGGATAATTCTGATAATTCTGCTTTTTGACAGAGCAAAATCTTACTTGCAATCTATAGAGGTATTTCAGTGGTCATTGTATTTGAGTGCACCAGTAAGCTTTATGTTCATATTAGCAAACAGGGAATAAAAAAGAAACTTTAGATGTGCTAATTGGAAGTTGTCATGCCTTTAATAACTTGAATGTCTTTCTCAAGACAGGTTCCTCTATTGCAGGAAGATTAATGTAAAATCCCTGTTAAGGTGGTTAATCTTATCTATTGGATTCCCATTTTTACAGAAATTAATAAAATGCTCTTCTAGCCATGACTTCAGATACATTGTGAAAGATAATCTTCCACGATTATCCAAGTAGTAGATTATTATCAACAAAGCAGGGAGCTCCAAAGCACTAGGGTGCATATTTTAGAATGTTTATGGAAAACCTCCCCACAGATTTAACTTCAAAAATCCATTCTCAGTGCTAAAAGTAGTTATATGTATAGAGAGAGGTGTATGTATGAGAGATAGAATGCATAATGATTCTCTGATTTCCTTTATATTATGGCTGAAATGAGGTGTTTGTATATTCCTGTCATTTGTTGTGTGTATTTGTTGGTCTAAGGTTTACTCTGGGTAACACTATCCTTAAAGCAAACACTTCAGTCTACATTCTGAACCTGTATGTTAACTCCATGTGGTTTCAGCTTCCACCCTTTAACAACAAATTACTGTTTGTGTAAGCTGTCAAATCCACATAGGACAGGCAGCTGCAGAAGAAGAAACTGAAGCCTATAAACCATAGCAAGAAGCATAAAGCTCCCATAAGAGACTAGTCTTTCTTTCCCTTTCTGTATTTAGCCCAATAAGAGTGAATTATTCATTACAATCACGCTAAAGCTGCTCCAGTCTTGCCAGTTTATCCACAAATTTGTTGAAAATTAAAGCTCAGCATGAAACCTCCAGAGAATTACTCCAAGTTAGCAACACCTGCAAAGAACAGAGATTTCACTGTGGGGTAAATTGCTGTGTGATTGCCCACGTCAGCAAAACTTATAATTGGGAGAACCTGAATATTTTCTCTGTATTTAACTGATGAGGATTTTGTGGTGGTGTCATTTAACATTAAGCAGTAGAGTTATAATTTAGAGTGTTTCACAGCAACCGATTGTGTTTGTTTTAATAGCAATTTTTCTTTTCTATGAGATTTCTATTGCTGTCAGCTGCTATTGCAACTTTACGAAATACACATTTAGAAACCTTTCATATTCTTAGGGAAAATTGTCAGAGACAGGCTTTAAACTGTGGAATTTTCTTCCTGTGATTTCTTGTGAATTTAGAAGTTGATACGTTCCCCTGCTTAGCTGTATCTCATAAATGGCAAGCTAAGTGAGGATTTTGATCTCTATATCTGTAGCATATATACACTGAGCAGCTCCCTGGACAGCAGTGGAAACTACCTAAAGCAGATTTTTGTTTCTTCCAGATGTTTCAGAAATACACTCCTAAATAATATGAAGAATTCATGTGGAGCTCCTAAATCAAAATGGATATTCACATTATTAGCTATCCAAAAAAACGGACAGAGAAAGAAAAAAGTCAAATTGCCTTTGCTCCACGTTGTGCTGCATTGTTACATGCTGAGGTCGTATTTTCTGCATTTTCCACAAATCCTGTATCAATTCACAACTTATGTTTGGAGCAGAATTTAGACTTCTGGCTGACGTTGGTAATATCAGCTCCAAGACGAAATTAATAAAGCTCATAACATTCAAAATAGGCCGACATGGAGACCCTGAGGCACAGACTTTTCACCTGTCCTTTGAAGGGAAGCAGCTCTGGCCCACAGGGCTGTCCTTGCTAGGAAGAGGTAGCACTGGGCTCCGTAGGTTGCTCAGGGACGTGCTTGCTCGATTCACGCATGTTGGCAAGCTGACACGACTGGATGTGCCTGCTGCATGGGATCTGCCTGGCCTCTGCCTGCTCATCTCTGGACAAGTGTGCCTTTGTGGCTTGCAAAGTTATGTGACCTCATTTAAATCACAATGCACGATTTACTTTCATGGCTGGAATGCCTGAACCTAATTTGACAGCAAACTCTTTGCACTAGAGAATTACGCAGTGAATGGAACCTGTTGGTACAGTTTTCTGTCCTTCCCGTGTTAATACCTTGCCACCCTTCTAACTTTTGTTCCTTACAGGGAAAAATGAAGTGCTTGCCTCACTGAACTCAAACTTATAGTCATAGCTGCTGGATTGTTTGGTTTTGGGTTTTGGGGGTTTTTTTCATTACTTTTTTTCTCTTTTTTCCAGTTGTGACAGGAAAAAACCCGCAACTGATTAAAGACTAAGTAGAAAGGGACATATCTAACAGAGTGACAACTGCTTTCATATGTGTGCTTTTAGTGCAGTGAAACTTGCCTCAGTGAATTCCTTTTATATACCTTTTACAGTTACTGGAATAGAATATCCCTGGTGCCAAAGGCAAGGAACTCATAACTACATGAATGTGTTAGACAATAATTTCTAGTGGGTACTCCTGCTGTACATAATAGCTGAGCTATTCTTGCTGCAACAAAACTAAGGGCTAATATAACACAGGTTTATTTCCTTGGATCAACATGGGATGTATTAAAAAATAATTTGCTGGGCAAGATGAAGCTTTTCAGGCTCATGCAGTCCTACTGCCTGCTCCAGAAGTTGCTGAGAAATGTAATAAAATATCAAATCCCTACTGACTGACTAATCTTCCTTTTCCACAACACTTCAAAATATTTCTATTTTTCACTTTAAAACAGAACTATAGTAAGTGGCTTCCAGCACAGAATTGTCTGTGAAAGTCCTGCCATGGGCTCTAGCTTCAAGCTTGTAATCTCCATGTCACTGATCATGGATCATCCTATACTTGAACTCGGCTATTTAGAGGGTTAGAGAAAGACCTGGTGTTTGGCTCAGGGCTCTAGGGAAGAGGAGAGGAAGCAGGTGTATTGTATAAGCAAACCTCCATGTGTCAACATCCATGTGCTTGTCAGAGGAATTTATCTGCTCCAGCTGTGCTGCTTGAAGAGGGGATCTTTCAGTATGTATTTATCTGACTTATTATGTGTCTGAAACATGCTGTCGGTTTCTTTCAGAGAAGAACTTTGTAGCATAGGGAATGTGATTATGAGGATGATCTAGCATCAATATAGGATCTCACAGTATGAACCAAAGTGCCAACTAACAGCAGCTGATTGGGCTGGGTGCCATGTAGTGCTAGTTAACCCCTCTCCAAGAGGAAAGGGAAGGACACAAGGAATTGACTATCATTTTACAGGGAGGAAAACCAATGTACCGAAAGCATGTGTGTCAAGAAAGCCAATGGAAAATAAGAGGAGCAAAAGTGGAAATATGAAATAAGTATTGTGTTGTCAGCTTGTAGTCCATGTTTCTGTCTTGTGTCATGTACAAACTTTTACTGCTTCAAAGCTTTTTTTTCAAAATGTAACACTCATGTTAAAGACATCTGAAAGAGGGAAAAATAATGGCCAAAATTGAAATGAAGGGGCTCAAGGTATGCAAAAGAGGTTCACACTCACTTCAGTTCAAAGGGTTGTTCATTTATTCCTGCTCTGTTACAGATATGTACCTGAATTTAAATGCTTATCTTTGAAGTATGTTATGAACATGTCCACAATTTATGGAAACTTGTGTACAGGGAAGTAATATTTATCTCAAAGTCTAAATTATTGTTGGAATGTAAATGTTATAAAAACAGGTAACAAGAGAAGAAAAACATCTGATTTTCTAGGTTGTCCTGGGGCCAAGAAGAATGAGTTCCTGACGAGTGTTTTGGATGCATTGTCCACAGATATGGTGCACGCGGTCTCTGATCCATCATTGTCTTCTAGCCGGTGGGTTTCTGGTCCTTTTTGTGTGTGTCTTTAAAAGGATTCTGACAGCTAAAAGGATAGCTGAGAGCTTTGAGAAACCTTCATAAAGGGTGAATTTCCAAGAGCCTACCTAGGAGAGTTGACTTGAGAGTTACCACTGTGGACTATGTTCACCAAACAGACATACGCTTGACGGATGAATTCTCAGCAGCACAGCTCAGGGTTTATCTGCAGCTGCTGGTGCAGCTGTGTGTCAGTCTTTGTTCTCCTCTCAAGGCTTTAATTCTTGAATGTGTACTACCTTCCTGATTTATATTCTTCCTAGCTGCTTGCAAAACAAACCAATGCTATCAACAGTCATAGGTAGTGTTAAAAATGCGTAAGTGTTGTCAAACTTAGGGCATCTGCAGGTCAGGTACTTATCTGAGGAGATAGCATTTATTGTTATAGCTTATCCTGTAATTCAATACATTTAGGTGTTGTATCCCTAAGAGAATCCATCATGGCTTGTAATTGGAGCTTTGGTATTTGGTGATGCTGATTGTTGATCAACTTCAGTTGGTTACTTTACACGTTTAATGCATCTTCTGACTGAAGCACTCTTTTTCTCTTTTATTTCTCTCTCCACTTTTCTCTGCTTGAGGAAATTTAAGGGGAAAGCGCTATTTACCAGTATGATGCTGACCTCAACAGGGTTTCAGAGAGTACACTACAAGCAGATTCTAGCCCTTAGTGTGAAATTTAGGATATTGTTTGCCAAAGTGAAAAAAGAGAGATTCACAAAGAAGTTAGTGTCCAAAAGCAGGGAGATTTACATAACCACGGTGATGGTCATGTGACGGTGATGTAAGTATTCTGAAATAAAGGTATTAAATATCAGAATTAAGACTAAATTCTCTTTCTTTTCATGTTCCAGTGTTTCTGAGCCTGATCCAAATCATACTCTGGAAGAGAGAGTCGTCCATTGGTATTTCAAACAGCTAGATAAAAATTCCAGTGGTGATATTGGCAAGAAGGAAATCAAGCCATTTAAGAGATTCTTAAGAAAGAAATCAAAGCCCAAAAAATGCGTGAAGAAATTTGTGGAATACTGCGATGTGAACAACGATAAGTCCTTGTCAGTTCAAGAGTTAATGGGCTGCTTAGGAGTAACAAAAGAAGAAGGTAAAGCAGAAACAAAGAAACGTCATAGTAAGAACCTTTTCTCTCTGTCATTTTCACTAAATTCTTCAAAGCTGACGAAGTCTGATATTTATATATGCCAGAGTTATACAAAATAAACAGATACACCTGTCTGCAGCTAATGCAGCTGTTGCTTAGGGTAGATGGCAAGAAATTTGCTTCTGAATCACTTTGCTTCAACAGAATCAAAAACTTCCCGTTGATTCTGACCATTAATTGTATTATGGTAGGAAACCTAAGAAGATATAATAACAGGCTTTGAAAAGCCAGTTTAGTGTTATTACAAGAACTGAGTTCTGAGTGAGTGGAAGCATCACACTTGTGCTTTTTGGATTCCTGGAAGAAAGCACCTGGTTGAGCTTTCTAATGAATTCTCGTTTCTCAAATGTGGTTTAGAGATGCAGAGAGGAATGTGGTCATCTGCCAAACAGGTGGAATAATGGCTAATACACAGCCACCTTACCTTGCTGCCAAACTGGTAGGAAGGGGAACAATTAATTACAGAGTATAATAGTCCCTGCAGAGTTCAATCACACATTTTCAGTTCCTGAAAATGGGGAAAAAAAAATAGTTCTAAACAGCAGCAATAGATCCCCATACTTTAAGTTGTGGAAGAATGAATATAGGTAAATTGTTTTTTCTGGTGAAGTAAGGACAGTGGAACAAAGGTTTCATTGGTTATATTCAAGTCTAGAAAAGGAATACTGCAGAATGACAGAAGAGGTCTACATTTTAGTAATGAAGTAAATTGTCTATGGCTCACAGTAACAGGTCTCTCAAAACAAGTATCAATCAGATCCAGGATTTTTTTTTCTGTGGCTTTTTTTGTGGACTCCATAATGATAACTTCCAATTTTCACTTAGATGATGAAGGCTAAAAAATATATACAAAGGTGGATGAGTGTTGTTATCTTTATGGTATGAACGTGGAAAGTGAAACACTTCTGTCCTGCTGCAGCAGGCATTCTTAGGACTCACTGTGAATGAAATTTGGGTCCAAATTCACTATGCAGGAGGTAGAGGAAAGCCATGACAAGACTGAAAGCAAACCCCAGTTTTTTGTCTTCATATTCCAGTGGAAAAAACCCCAAAGATTGGGATAAACTGCCTGTTTTGGAAATGAAAATTATAAGAGGCATGAAATCATGTGAAGATCACACACAGATTTGGCTGAAGTAAAAGTTGCATCCACCATAATTGAAGTTTTGTAACAGATCATCTCCAAAAAAATCTATTCAATAATGAACATTCAACTTCGGAGGGAAAAAAAAATCTCAGAAGTTTGGCATTGAAAAACTAATGGTGACCATTTGGAAAAAAGTTCTTAACCAAATCATCGGGTAGCTTTACTGGAATTACATAGTTTTAAGGACAAGAAAATAAAAATTACATTTTTTGGAGTACCATTGTTCTATTTTATTTCTCTCACTCGATAATTAAAATTTCCTTTCTGATACTCCTTTCACTTGCATGAAAGCAATTACCACTTCAGTGCAGTTAGAGTTACATTTCTAGGAAAATATGAGATTCTTGTCACCTGAAGTGTGAGAGCTGAGCTAAGGAAGTAGCTCTGTGTCATTTTGTGTGAGTTACAGGTGTCTTGTGTGAGAATAATTTGAAGCAATATAGAAGCCAGAGAGTTGTAAAGCATGTTTTCTGAATTTAGTACTAGCTGCTGCAGCATTTTTCAAGGTCCAGTTCTGTTTCCCTTAGTTCCAGTACAGCTTGTTTGACTCACAGACTGACATGGAAAACCAAGAGAGCAAGTTCCTCCCTAGTCTCACAAGTTTGCTTGGGAAGATTAATGGGCTAGCAAATTTAGCTTTTGGGGTGTTTATTTTCCCCTATTTTGAGCACTTTCTTTGACTTCAAGACTAAGAAATTTAAAAAAACAGCGATAATCTTGTAGTTTTACAGACTAAATTTGAACAATGTCTTTGGCTTGTAGAACTGTTCCTGTGCAGTATCTTTAATCAAAGTGAATGCTTTCCAGACAGTCTGCTTGTCCATGCTTCTTTACTGCCAGGGATAATAGACTATATTTACTACTAAAGATTTAGTAAATTTGAAATGCTCAACCTTGATTAGATGCAATCTCCTAAGCAAATTTGACATGTTAACTGGCAAGAGATGTTCTTGTTCATCTCTTACATAACTCCTTGAAATAAACAACACCTGTATTGAGGAAAGAAAAAAGTAGATGTGTCAACAAAAGATCTGAAATATTTTATTTCATTTATTGAAAGCTGTGCACTTACCCTGCTCTAAAAAATACCTTTTCAGAATGAGGCCTTCAGTTCTTGAGGATAACTTGCAAACCATATTTATAATGTTTCTTTCCCTTCCTTTAGCGGTCCCTAGAACCAACACTGAGAGCACTTCATCCAGCAGGCAGGTGAGTACTGAGGAGAACTAAATCTCCATTTCTGCCTCTCCTGGCTGAATTTCTTGGAGTTGTAGCAGTCATCATTGCAACTTCAAACTGCTTTAATCTGCTGTTCTGCAGAGTTGCCAGAAAAATGTAGAGCAACATCCCAATTAACAAACTTTGACTTAAGTTCTATGTATGGAAAGCTAAATCAGTCAGAGTAAATGTGCATAATTTGCAAAGTGGATTAGGCTTGCACGTGGAAGTTCCTAAGAAAGAGTAAGTTGACATGTAGGACATGTAAGTTGACATATAAGACATATATGATCATTTGATAAGTGTAATTGAGCCCTTGTGAGTCTTCTGCATTCCTGAATGACAGCATTCCCATACACTTTTAAATGTGCACTGCTTCATCTTCATTTAACTTTTACTTTAGCTCAATTCTGTCAGTTTTTCTTTGTCTCACAGTATAGACACAAACTGGCATTTATTGAAATTAACAAAGCCATGCATTTCTCATGCCCTGTGAAAATCTATACATTTCACAGGGTACACCACTACATTATTATATGACGGCTTTAAACAGCTTTTAAAATCTTAGTGCAATGAAAAGAGCTGTCACTTTCAAATGCCTTTGCTGGCTCAGCAAAATGATGCTGAAGAACTATGATTTGCATGTCTGCTAATCTACGTTTAAAGTGAAATTGCAGAATGATTGGAGAAAATAAAATGTCAAGTGACCTGACAACATAATCTGTGATTCTTTTAGAATCAGTTTTCTGCAAAGAGTTGATCTTGTTTTTCAAAATAGCACCAGTGTATGTCATCTCTGTAGGCTTGGCAACTCAAGCCATTCAGAGCTGCAAAAGGCACAAAACCAGAGGTTTTTTAAATGAAGGAAAGGTGAGCTTTGAAAAGGAGGGATTTGAGTGAAAGGCCAGAAAAATAGGTTAAAAATAATGGGGTTTAATTTGTATGTGTCGATTTTGATAACCATTTATTCAAAAGAAGTTTTTTCTTTGCAATATTGTCATACCTTCATAGTACTTTTGCATGATCCTGAAGGAGGGCTTGTGAGTCTAGTATTTTGAATGGTCTAGCAAGAGAGTCATCTTCACACTATTCTTACCTCACTATTGTAGTAATTAGAGGACTTAAATTGTTAATACCCACAAAAGCATCAATCAATTATGAGCTGGTTTAAAAATTATTCGTGTACATATATTAAAAGAATAACTCAGGTAATGCTGCACCTATGAAAGAAGGAATTTGGCTAAAAATACACCAAAAACCTAGTTGTGGTAAATGTCTTCCCATCTATCATAAAGTTAGATTAATTCGTTAAATTAATTAATTAATTAAGAAACTGAACCCCAGGTGAACCTACCCACAAACCAAGAGAAATCTTCCTCTCAAGGTTGCTCGTTGATTTGTTCCCTTTTTTTATCTCTGCTTTGTTTGATGTTAGGTTTGCACTTCCTAAGGCAAGCTCAACATTGGTTGTGGTTTTTACCAGAGACCTCCTACATACCTTTGATGGAATATAAAATATTCTCACAGCTACAATAACGTGATAAGTTTGTTTGTTTAAACAAGTGTTTGTGGTCTTAATTTTTCAGGTTTTCCCCACAAATCACTTATGCTTTAAACAAGACAGCCTGAAAACAATTATCCTTTCAGAACTCCAGAGCATTCAGAGGGGTTATTTTAATTATATAATGGCAATTACTGGCACACGTGCATTACACTTGGAGCATGACAAGCCCTCTCCCCTTTCTTGTAATCTGATGCTGACTTGCGGAATTGGTAATAAAAGTGTCCTTAGAACATTTACGTTTCTCAATTTTGTCCAATAATTTCGCTGACTCAGCATCAATTATTTTAAGAGCTGTTGCTGACAAATGATAGCCTTAAATTAAGGCTGGCTAAGAAAACCATCTGCTGGCAGTTTCATCCTTGAACAATAAATACATGGCTGCAAATGCAGAAGGTGGTTTTCATCACAGAAGTTCTCACTTGGAAGGAAGCTAGAAAAGCGTAGAAGCTGCTCAAAGGAAACTCCCCATCTAAGAAGGCCTGATCAGATTTGCCCCACTCAGGAGACACACACTTAAAAGCTTACTCTCCACTAATTTATTGCAGCAGTTCAGTTAAATATATGTTTATGTGGTTATGTGTGCTTCAGCACGTTTTTGCACATATGTGCAAGTCTGTGTGTGTGCACACCTACGAGCTTACTGCAAGAAAGCAGACGGAGAAACATACACTGCTGTGCTGACTGAGGCACAGCTGTGCTTGCTCTAAAAGAGCTCAGGTGGGGGATGGGTCTGACAGGACTCAGGTAGTGGCCAGGTGTATGTCCCTTGCTCAGCTCACCCTGTCCAACCAACACAGGCATACATGCCCACACACTGTCAGTGAGACCTAGGGGATCCTTGGCAGCCTAGCAAAAAGTTGGTAAGGAAGCTACAGATTGTTTGTGAGACTTGGGCCAGCAGCCCATTCCTTATACCATAGGAGGTTTGCTGAACCAGGCAATTGCCCAGGCAGTTGCTAAAACTGTGTTTGACAGGTATGGATTTAAAGGGGCTGTAGGTAAGTAGTCAAGATATTGCTCATACCCATGCTCATAGATCCCATGAAGGTCTACAGGGCAGGGATTTTTTTATTCCCTATATGTATTTATGCAGAACTGTCTTCTGATAGTGGCATATGGGCACTGCTGAAAAATGGAGATAGAATTTTATACTGCACTAATTGAAAACATCATTAATAATGCAAATTTTCCCAACTTCCTTTCAGCAAGTTTCGAAGAAACAAGGGTGAACACCTTACTAATCCAAGGCAGATCTCTTTGACATGTGGGAGATTTCCTCACCAAAAAGCAATAAAAACAACTGTAGTATTTGCACTTTGTACTTAAAAATGTAAATTCACTTTGTAGAAATGAAATATTTAAACAGACTTTTTTTTTTTAATCTGTGAAAAAGTAATGGCTAGTTTTGAAAAATTATCACATACAATGTATGTGTATTCTTGTGTTGTCTGAAATATGTAAAACATGTTGGAGATGTAAAAGTTTGCATTTAAGCCATTTTTTTAAAAAAAATAACTTTTTGGCAAACAGTAGCATAGAAACCTGATTCTATGTAGTTTTGATTTCAATAGTGTGCCTTATTTTTCTTAATACTGTCATTTAAGTAGAGTTATGCTGAAAAATCTACTGTATTCTCAATTTTGTCCAAAGAGTGTTGAATGTTTCAGGTTTGCAGGAGTTCGAGAATTGTGTAAATTGCTGTTTACTTGGTTTTGCAGTTTTTTTACTGAACAGATTTTTCATTGGTGGCAATATATTATTTCATTTTGTTTTTGTTGTAATTATTAGCCTTTCCAAAGATCATACAATGAGAATTCAACCACTAATGGATTCAAAAAACAGTTATTCTACTTGGGATGCTTATAGAACAATCTATCCTTTTATCAATTTTTAAAGTGCCTTTTTTTATAAGTTTTGGTAGGATTTTTCTCCTGTCTGCTTTCACTTGGGTGATTAACACAGCAGCCAAAAAGAAGTAAGGTGGATTGTAGTGTCACTCCACTGGTTCAGCCTGGGCCTAAAAGCATGTTTCCATGCTTTTAGTGCAAAGCAGAAGCAGAGTTTGTATGGGTCAGAATTGTAAATCTTACTATCATGACAGGGAAGGAAAAGCCTTTTTCCCCTACACCTGGCCACCCTTAGGCCCCCTTATCAACCCTTCGGCTTGCCTGGGGCCCACTAGAGGAGGGGCTAGTCACATTGCCCCTGCCTGAAGCTTTTTCTTTGCTGACTGAAGGAACTTCTCAAAAGTTTTCATACTTTCTCCATCATTTTTTTCCCCCAATGCTTTTTTTTGCTATGTGTGTCTGAGGGGATGTGAATCCAAAGCAGGGGACCGAAATGAAAAGATGTTCTGCTCTTGAACAACTGTGAGTTACAAGCAGCTGGGCTGATCGATGCGGTGCTAGAAGGACTACTGGCATCTAGGAGCTGACACGAGAAGGCAGGAATGTAGCAGCAAGCAGTGATTTCATTATGGTTTGTTTAAATAATGTGTATGATCTGACATGTGACCAGCTACTCATAATAGCACCCTGCTTGAGCTTGTACCTGGAAAAGCTTTTGTGAATCAAAAGGTGTCATTTCAATTCCAACAGATTCTGAAGTGATAGGAAACACTCTATGCAATGGAATTGTATCCCAGAAATTGTGTACTCTAAGCTCTGGCAACAGGAGAAACCAAGGCAACTGTGTGTTATCTTGTATTTTTGTTTTAAAAAGTATTTGTTATTCTTTTATAATGTTAAACTTTGAAATTAATCTTCTTTATAGATTAAAGATTAATATGTTATCAAACTGTGCTGGTGACTTTTGTTTTGCAACACAGAGAGACATGTTTGGAAGTAGATACACACAGTGGTGACTTCACCACTGCTTTGAGTTTACAAGAACCCTCATGACCTCACAGTGTGTCCATGTTCTTCCCTTGCCTTTGTTGAATTCTCTTTTAAGATCATTCATGTCTTTGTCATACCATTGCTTCCTCAAATTCCCTATATAGCTTCAACCTGGTCTCTTGCTTCTTCTCAGCGAAGTGCAGTGGACCATAGATAGAGGTGACACCTTTTCCCCTCCCTGTGACTGTGAGCTGCACAGCAGCTTTCAGCCTGGCTGGAAACAATGAGGAGAGAGAAGCAAACCCTCAGAATTCATAATGCCTGGTTAGGTGGTCACAGTATGGTTAAGAGCAGCATTTTGTAAGAAGCATTTAATTCCATCACTATGGCCGTTGGAGACAATAAAATGTAGGCTACCAATTATTTTGCCATGTCCATGGTTTGAAAATGCACCCCATTTAAACTGAGAGGTTGTGTGGGGAGGCAGATTTGGACTAACAATGTGATTATATGAGTAGCCTTAAACAGTGATGGAAGTGCAAGTCAATTAATAACTCTACAGTGACTGAAACATGAGGTGTTTCCTCTTTGTATACGTTTCTGTGTCATCACTTTTAGGATATATGTCAGTTACCAGTGATTACACCACTTGATTATGAGTAGTACTGACTTCTCATCCTGCCAGGTAGAGTCCACATCCCTAATGGAATCATACTTGCAAGCTTGCTAAATTCACCTTGGCTTCCTGTATCTCCCATATACCTACAGGATATTTAAACTGAGATAAAGGTTCTATTTGTAACTGGGAACAGCCTTGATACCAAAAAGGAATCCATGTGGATAGGCCCTTAGGCTCACACCACAGTGTTTATTATCTACATGATAATTAATTAGTTCTGGTTTTTATCCCACACTATGTGCAACAATTTAATTTCAATTTTAATCCTGTTACTGGAAACACAACTTATATTCTGTTTCTCATTGACCAATATTTGTTCTTGTTCTAGCTATTGCTGAACATATTTGTTTAGAGCTTTTATAAGGTTGTAAATAGAAGACTATAAAATTTGACAAATGTGCATATATTTAGTGTCTTGTCCAGCCTGTTGCAATGTCCATTAGTCAGCAGGCCACACAATGAGAAATGCTTCCTATTTTGTCAACACTTTGGAAAACTTTCTCATTTTGTTCCTATCCCTACATTTAGGCCAATTTCATAGTTTAATTTTTACCAAAACCACTTAATTGTCAGTCTTCTCCCAGTCTAACAAAATACCTAGCTTTCAGGTGCTTATTTTGTATAATTGGGACCTTGATGAGTGCTCCAAATGTCAATTTTTTCTTGCTAGTGTCATTTCACATATTGAAAGACTGAAACAGAGAAACTTTAACAATGATCAGTGCATATAAATAGAGGAATACACTGTACTTTTTTTTATTTAGACCATGTTTTTGCCCTTCATAAGTACCATAAGCCAATGGAGAAAGCAGGCATTCTTAGAAAGCTGGAAGGAAAATAAAGATACAGATTGATTCATTAAAGATATTTAAGTGTTTTTGAGATTTTATAGATGCAATTAACATTTTCTTTTTACAGTAGTAATAAAAGATGGATTAATGGAGGTTAAGAAGTCTTTGCTGGCAAAGATAATATAATTGTCCCTTTAAAATATTTACACTGGTGTATTATATAGCTAAGTTATAGAAACTAATGTTTCTAAGAAAGAATCTTTAGTGCCAAAAGTGAAAGGTTTATTGCTTTTATTTCCTTTGGGATGGCAAATTGATGTAATTTTGGAGTAATTACTTTGACATTAAATAGTTACCAGCTAAGTCTATTGATGTCTGAAACATTAGAATGATTGTAGTAAATTATTGATACAAACTCTACTCTTTATCCAATTTAATTGTTTCTGTTCAAGTTTTATAAGTGAAAACATGTCCATTGTTTAAAAAGCATCAATAATACATTGGTTTTTTTTCTTAAACAAAAGCTCATGTGGAAAGCATTGAGAACAACATATTTCCCTAGAACATCCAATGAGGGGAATAACATGGAGAGAAGTCTATTTTTATCTGTTAGTGATAGAAATACATGCAGTATTTTGCCTCTACTATATCCACCTTCCCTTTTTCGTCATACACTTTGTCCTCTGACTCATGTCACCGTGATACACAAAGCTTTTTTGGAAGGTAAGATAATGAGTTGGGAGTCCATTCTGTGCATATGAAGAATCTTTTACATGAAATAGAGTCATCTGAGTCATCCTTTCCCTAGATACTCTCCTTACTTAACATCAGCTCAATGCATAGGATCCATTCTTGTCTGGATGGGTACTTTATGAAGAAAACCTCTCACAAAAGATCAGCACAGTCTATGGGATGGTAGGTGGACAGCTGCAAATTTTTATTAAGCCACTAATAACAGTTAATAAAGATTTATAGAGCCCACTCAGTATGTGAAGTGAATCCATGAAGTAGCCTATATATGTTTTAAGTAAACATATATATGTCAGTCAGGGAAAAAAAATAAAAAGAGAAAAAAGTGAATGAAGCTTCCAGTGAGAAATATTGTTTCACTAAACCATGATTGACTGATTTCATGTGATTGAGGTTTACTATGAAATGTCACTTTTTAAAGTATATTTTGGTTTAGTGGTTATTTTTATGTTGGAACTTCTTTTCCTTTAACTAACAAGTATGAAATGTCAACATGGAAAAGCGACATTTGAACACCTATTTAGTCACAAAATTGGATATTGCAAGAGGTAGCAGCATTCTTGCTCTTCCACCAACTTAAAAAAAAAAAAAAATCATATTTGTTTGAAATAAGTCAGGTTTCCAAACAGTTTTTCATGCGTCACCTGAGTTTTTGAGTACCTTACTATCTCTGTGTGAGGCAAAGAAAAAGGAGACTGGGGCTTGATGAATGGTTGGATTTAGCACTGAATGCATATGCAATGTGAAGAAAACTGCAATATGGGTAAGGGTATTTATACTGGTTTGTATCTATGCAAAACAATTGAAGCAGTGTGAATTATGTGCAGACATATAAGGGGCACTGTTCCAGCTTGCAAAACAAGCCTGCCATGGAACTGATTGCAAACATACTCAAAACCTAAAATATTCTAGCATATCTCTACTTTTACCAGTCATTTCACTCGAAGGCTGGTGTGAACCAAAATCTGCTTTGACCACTACCCAAGGAGTACTCTAGCTCTGTTGGTTTGTAGCTTCCCAATTAGTCTTCCTGAATCCACAGCTTGGGTGCATTCTTCTGAGACCCCCCCAGGCTGTGATACCAGTGGGACCAAGACCCAGAACAAAGAACACAACAATAAACACGGTGACAGATACTGCAAAGTACAGGATATTACTCCATAGCTCAGAACTTTTTACCCTGGTGGGCTGTGATCAACTGAAAACTCCTGCCCTGTATCATCAACAACAAACTTCCTGCTTCCTAATCCATCAAATCCATGCTCAGAGTGAGAGAGCATCGTGCTTCAACGGAGTGGGAGTCACTGTGAGTCACAGCTACAAGGCATTTGAGAAGTAAATACTATGCCTCCTCAATAGATGCATGTGCTCAGTTAACTCCCACCAGTTAATTCCTCTTTCTGCTCAGCACCATATGATGGAACTGTCTGCACACATCAGTTCTTTAGTGCTCTGCAGAAAGGAGCTGCTGTTCTCAGCCTGGAGCGTTGTTGTTTGTGTTGAATGCTCAGCATCGTAGAAGGAAGGTTTTTCTGTAGCTTGCTGTTATCTCAGGAACCTGAATTGTACCCCTGCTGCCTTACAGAGGTTTCAAGAAGTATTTTGCAACACTAAATATAAAAAGGGAGAGGTGCTGGCTGAAGTGGTTGAGAGAAAAGAAAAAAAAGAACATGCAGTTTAAAAAAGCAAATTAAAAAAAGAGGGAGAAGAAAACATTTAGCAGAATAAGAGAGAGAAGAGAAAAATTGAAATAAGATCATGGAGGCACCCTGAGCAGCTGAGGAAGGTGGCCAGAACTGTGGTAAAGCCACACGTGGAAACAAAGAAAGAGCAGACAAAGAGAACACATAAGTAAGGAGAGAGAGCAGGTAGAAATGGGAGGAGAGTGTTAAAGGGGATGAAAGAAAACAAAGTAAGGATAGAAATGCTAAAGATAGAAAGAAATAGAACAGCTAATTAGATTCCCATGAGATGGAAAAGTCCAAGAGGCTGAGAGGAGAATAAGAAGAGAAGGGACACAGGTGAAAAGGAGAGTGCAAATTTCGTTTTTCTGGGCACAGCATCTCACACAGCATCACTTTCTGACTGGTACAAGAGGTTTATCTGCCTTTGGATGTTTCCCTATCCATGCATAAGGTCTGAATTTGGTCTTTGGTATCCCAGTCGCTCCAGTGCTTTGTTCCAAAAGATATTTGTTTTCGTGGCCAATCCAAAGGCTTCCTTTAGATCCAGGAAGTCTGAGCAACATTTAATGAAAATGTGAAAGAAGAAACCAGCATATTTCTAAACTAAGAGCAGACTTGGGCAGGATGAGGAAATCGGAACCACAACAAAGATAAATTTCCTTTTGTATTTCTTATTCAGTAAAGATGCAAGCAAAATTTAATTAGCTATGTTTTTTTAGTTTTTGCTTTCATTCATTTCAGCAACAAACCCTCTGCAGGCTTTGCTGATACCCTACAGTTTAACATTTTCTTTAATCAACACATAGATGACAAAGGATTACAAGAATGCTTAATTCTTATTGTCTATTTTTTTTTTTCTTCTGTGGTTTCTTTTATGTTCACTCTTGGGGTGGCTGAAAACTAATTACTTAAATCCTTCTCAAAGTCTTTACTCTTTAAAGGTTTGTATCTCTGTAAGAGAGAAAAAGGCAGAGAAACAGACTGCAAGAAAGATGCTCAAGAAAATTTTGATTCAGTTCAGATTAGAACTATTCTCAAGGTACCAAATGTTTCCATGACCTGATGACAGGGAGTTTGCCCTCATTAGCTTTGACCAGTCATTTGGAAAATTACTTAAAAAATAGCTAATAGCTAATCATATCTCGCACTTTGGATTTTCAGCAGTGCAGTGAAGAAGATGTAGGAACCAGTTCATCACATGCTGTCCTAATGCAAATATCAAATTGACATGGGCTGGGACAGCTCTAGGGAGAGGTTGGGAAGGGGCTCCACCTGAGTGCAGCTTGGAGAGAGACAGAGAGACAGAGAGACAGAGAGACAGAGGGAGAGCTACATGCCCAGGAACAGGTTGGAGGGGAATGGGAGAGCGGGGCCAGGTGAAGAGGAGGAGGCCACAATCAGAGTGGCCAGATAGCCTGTCTGACAACCAGCACCTGCTGCACCAGTTAAAGCCCAGGGACTTTGAACTGTTCAGAATCTATGTCCTGGCAGTAGCAGGCAGTGTAGCCAGCCCGTATCAGATTTTGCCCGGAGGCTTTCACCTTAAACGGGACAGTATGACAGAAAAACGGAGAACAATGACAACTGGCACAGATTTGCTGTTTGCTTGCAGTGGTGGCAGGTGGGAGGGAGAGGGGATGGACAGTGACAGAAAGAATGTTTTAAACTCTGGAGCCTCTGCTCTATTTTAACTTTTTAAAGTAGAAAGTTTCCTTCTCTTCTGGAGTCTATGAGATGCAGCTTCCCAGGACTGAATGTCCTCTTCACAGTGAGAAATGGAGATCAGGGCACCATGATGAGACAGACATCCCTGAAAAGAGATGGCCCCAATGTCATGGCTGTTCAGTAAGAAACACTGAGCATTGCTTTAAACTAGAAGCTAAACGTATAAATGAATATGAACACTGGGACATTGAGAACCAAACATCATATACATGGTCCCCCTTTTTTTCTTTTAATTTTCAGCATCAATTTGATGGATTCTGCTTAAGAAATTGTTTATTATAACCTGGGCCATAGAAATGAAACAGTAAGTTTCAGATAAATTTTCCCTTGTATGTTTTGCTTTAGTTTGTATAGTTGGCATAGAGGCCTTGTGGACGAGAAGTCAGTAATGGGTATTTTAGAAGTTTTGGTCAATTACAACTGTTAGTGTATCTTTTATTTTCTTATTTAATCATGTTTTTCTCTTTTCTTAGGGGCTTAAACAGTCTTTCACACTGTGAAAGGCCACAGTTCTACCAATTGCTGTCTGTTAAATTCTGTTGCCAATCTTCTTCTGGACAATAGAAAAAACATTTGAGAGAGAAGTAACATCTGTATATTAGTGACAATGCATTGCTGATGGTATTTCCATATTTTGCTCTTCATGCATTTAGATTATCATTATCTTTCATCATAATTCTATGAATCAGTACTTTTAAATAACAAACAATGAAAACAAAGAAAATAATTATTTTAGGAGAACAAAAATTAAATTCTGTCAGGGAATTAATTGTATTTAAATTTTATTAATGTTTTTCATCTTTTACACAAATTTCCATAAGCAAAACTCAACTCATGCTTGTCTGCTACATGGTTTCATCATGCTTTTTCCTATTGTTTGTGTTTGTTTGAGTGTCAGCCATAAATATAAGGGAGTCACTATTTTTGTCCTAAAGCCCTGTGTTTGTAGTCTATCACAAAACCATGAGAAAATTTTGTGTGGCTAACAGCCTTTGTTTCCAAGATAGTGGAGAATGGGATACAAATGATTGACGTGAAATTGCAAAGGCAAAACAACATGTGGAAACTTGTAAAACGCCCTTTTCAACTATTTGTAAACTTGCCTTTTAGTGAATTTTCAACTCAGTTTTTGAAGAACACATTTAATAGATAGTGAAGTAGGATACATTTGCTACAGATGTTTCTGCATATAAATAAAATGCCCCCTGTCTAGCCTTTGTGAATTGCCTCCAAGAAACAGTGTTGCGGTTAACAGCAGAGCCTATGTTTATTCAGACAATCCAAAATGCAGGCAGATTTCTGTTCCCATATAAACTCCCCTACCTTCCCCTAAAACACAGTGCAGACCAGCTGTGCTCTGCTTCCCTGGGAACATTAAAGCAGTGTTTAAGACCAGAGCCTGGGACTCTAATGAGAACAGTGTGGATTTAAAGGGTGAGCCAGATTTAAAGGGAGGAGGGGAGTGGAAGCATCACTTTATCACATCTCGTTACTGTGAGAGTCGGCATAGAGTGCTCTCACAGATAGGAGTTAAGGTGCTCTGGAATAAAAGTATGCCCAGTTCCCTGGAACCAGGGGCTGCAGTAGGTGAGTGCAGGCTGTGAGCTAACCTGCTTACAAAGTGCTGCTGCCCTTTCCCCTCCCACCTCAGGCTGAAGTGTGGTGAGGGTATTATGCTGTGATACTCGGTTCACTCTGGAGTTTCTTATGCTCTTTGCCATAAAAACCTGTCTGGAGGGTGCTGCTAGCTGGGCTGAATGCACATCTGGTTAGTTGCCAGGTTTAAGTGTGGTGCTTGGGTCCATTTCAAAGCAGGGCTCCAGCACCATTGCTTCAGATCATGGCTTTGTGGGATCAGGCACAGAGTGAGACTCCAGACAAGCCCCAGCATGAGCCATCCCTACAAACAGCCCCTGGCTCAGAGCAGCCTTTCCATCAGGCTTAATAAGTACAGGCGTGAATAAACAGATGAAACAGATGGAACCTACTCTGGATTGCAGAAGTGCTCAAGGACTGTCTTCCGTGAGCAGGGAGGAGAAATAATCGTTTGCCAGCAGTAAGTTAGAGCAAAAATTAGTTTGATTTAATTCACACTAAGACCTCAGACAAAGGCATAGTTAGCCCCAGATGTAAAGGAACATATCTGTGCTTATTAGCTGACTTTCTGAGTAAAGAGGTGTATGTGAATCCAAGATAGGGATTTCAAGAACATGGCAATGCTGCTTTTATAGACCAGATACATGTTTTTAAGTTGAATTTTATTTTTTCCCTTGGGTAAAGCTAGGATAAAAGTAGCTAATGTATAATACAGATATCTGTACTGATGTAATGGTTTAGGCCACCATCAGGACAAAAAAAAGTGTTGAACCATATTTTCTGAAAAGTCAGCAAATTGCACGAGGGATATAAAGAAAGTTGAGTTAGGAGCAAGTGCATAATCTTAAATTTAGCAGTCAATAAAGAAATTAGGTTTACGTGCACTGTTTCTAATAGCGAATAAAATCTGTCCTGCTGAATGTCACTGAATTTATATGCAGTGTTTATATCCTAGTTGAGTTTCACCATCCTTGTACAAGTCTTCTGAGAACCTGTTTCCAGTAACAGAACAAGGTTGGCAGTGCAGGCTATACACACATCTGTTTCCTGGAGCATGGCAAATCTGCAGTTTGCATCACAAACTGGGTTGCACATTTTCTAGAAAGCCTTGGGCATTGATTCTGAGGAGGAAAAATGTTAATATGGGTTATTTTGGAATGGTTTTCAGGTTTAGTTGGTTACTCTGAAAACAGAAACCTATATCAATTCTCAGCAAAAGTAGAGACTTTACCTACCGTAAAGCTTTTTTAACCACATAGAGTGATGGTGAGTTTGTGGTGAATTGTTCTGTGCAAAGGTTCTGGTGAGGTTTAACAAAGATTGTTGGTCACCAGAAGACAGAAAAAAATACCAACAAAAAAGAAAAATGGATCATTAACATTAAAGTCTCAGCTGACTTGAAGTACATTTTGTTTGCATGCCTGACAAGCACATACATCACATGGAAGAGTCATGTTTGGTTATATTTTCCTTTTGTGGTCTGGTGGCAATTGAAATACAAGATATATAGCAGGAAGTTCTTGGTAACTTTCCAGGTCGTGAACAGGAATGAAGCCTGAGATGTTATGCAAAACACTAGAAATTATCTCAAACAGGATTATGAGTGAAGTCAACATACGTAAAAAGAGACGCAGGCACATTGCAATGAAAATTCATTTTCTTTGCAGGTTTACAAGATACACCTGCCAATTCTATTGCTTTGGGAAATGTACTGAAATCCTCAGTGTTAATCTATTGTCCTCCTAATGTAATGCTATAATCTGTATTTCCAAAACACATAGAAACTCCCACCTACCGTGGCCATGAGGTTCACCAAACACAGGACAACGTATAGTTAACTCCAACACTTTCAACACTACACAAGGCATTCACTAGATTGGAGTCTAAAATCCTGGTGTCAGCAGGTGTAAAAGCATGTTACACACTTGTGACTTTTTAAAAATTCCATATGTTCATCAGATTGGTAGTCAAATATGAATTCAGGCACTACCCTTCTTCATAAAAAAGATGGTGAATGAAGTCAAATTTTGTTATAAAATTTTTAGGTCAAATGTTATTTTTTACATAATCCTTTAATGTGAGTATTGTTTAAAATGTTATTGTTAGATCAACATCAATTCTCTTCTATTTTTCTCAGCTTATGTCAGGCATCAACTGTCCTATCAATTTGCTAATGCAAGGAACAGCACAGCAGACTCCTGTAATAGCTGTTTCTAGCCTTTTTCTGTTTGCAGACCTAATTTCTTTTCAAATGAGTTGCTTCCTCTTGTTAAGTCAATACAAGGTACTATCAGTAGATATTTCTTCACAACATTTTGTGGATTTCTTAGAAATAGCCCATGGACCATCAACAAATCCAGTTCACAGTTTGAGATTATCACTGTAGAAAGAATACTGATAGTAATGATAATACTACACATTAAGCCACCAGCACACATTTTCATCTGCTAATACTTGTTCTTGCACTGTGGAAAAGTAATCAGTTCTGCCATGAGGTCTATTGGAAAACCTGATTTCTCCCAGTTTGAAGCTTAACTGATACTACAGGTTTGTGTTTTGATATCTGTAGCAGGGTTGCTGATGACCTCAATTACAGAGTGTTTGTTCTTCCTTTTGAGTCTATCTCTGGTGACGTAATGAAATGAAGAATTCCTTCATTTTTTGCTGAAAGTTTATCATATTTGCTGAAGGTTTATCATAGCCAAAGGTTTAGGTGGTAGTTATGCAGGCCGGATGCAGGGAAGACTTTCCATGTGCTTCTGTGGGGACAGAGTTTAATTTCTTAAATCATGTTTGGTGTATTCCTGAAAATATTCCTGACTCAGACAGAATTCTGAGCCTGGAGAAGCAGTGATTGAGCAGGGATCTATTTAGACTGACCCCCATGAGAGGAAGTCAGACTATGGATTATGTGGTTCTTGGTTTTCACAGCTTGTGAATTTCAAAATATGTATGCAATACAAAGGAAGAAAGTTAAAATACCCTTAATGCCACTCATTTAAAAGAATTGTTCAGCTTAAGGTTTAATTAGAGGTGAGATTAGCCTGTAGGACTTGGATCTGTAAAACTTACTTTTTTGTTTGCTTTATAGGAGGAAATACTAGCTCCAATATTTAGTTTTAGGCATGCTACTTTAGATTTCAAGTTTTTTCTATCCTTTCTTTAAACTAAATAAAAAAAATTAAAAGATTGCAAACATTGTGCCATTTGGTTGTTACCAAAGCCCAATGGCAATGTTTTCTTCTTGTTAGTTGAGAGCTAAAAATGGGGGGAAAAACATACTAGCCATTCTTGACTGACTCTGAATCTTGAGTTTTCTTCTTTTCTGTCTTTGTGCAATGACATGTAACTGTTGGGATGAAAGCTTTGAGAGACTGGCCTGGGATCCACTATGTGACAGAGACTGAGTTGGCCAAAGAAACTTTGCTTGTTGCCCTACTCCCTGTCCATAAGCAGGCAAATGCCCCCTTTACCCTGCTGAGAGCCACCCACCACTGCCACTCAGCAAACCTAACAGAAATTATTGAAGTGCTTTCCAAATGAAACACTCTTGGGAAGGGCTTGCAGATTCAGCTGAGAGCCTACATCTGGACTCACCCTCGTGTGTCTAGCTGGGAATCTGGGCCCACATCTTACATTGACTTGTTTAGGCATTTCCCAGGAATGCAAAGAGGTCCTGACATTCAATGGAGGAGTTCAGACAAGTCTCATGAAGCTAATTATGTACATAGAACCAAGTACTGGAAAGAGTCTTATGAAAAAAATAATATTTCTGTAAGTAGTGCATAGGGATTGATTTCTGATGCTTTGGCATGTGTGATTGAATTTATTGGTATCTAATAAGATACAAGAGGCATATGGATACAATATCTTGAAGATCCTCACTCCTTGTTCTGAAATGGTCTGAAGAATTCAAAATTTTTTTAGGAACACACATAAACACATCATGCTTGCTTGGGAGTCCTGAATAAAAATTATAAGAAGGAACAAAAACGTTCAGACCTAGATACTTTAAAACAACTATCCAAAAACGTGTTCTGATGCTCTAACCATTTTTACAGAAGGCATGATAGAGTACTCTCTAAAAAAATCAGATCTCCTCTTGTGGTGACTAGCATCATAAATATTAAGTCTTTGTCCCAAAATATAACTCACATTCACTGGTTGATTTTATAGCAGAATATCGAAGCTAGGGTATCCAGAGAATGCTTATAATAGCATCTTTCAAAGCTTTCCTCCAGATGGAGCATCTGTCCCCCTGCTGCTGTGCCAGTGTCTATAAAATATACTATCACTAACTTAAAAATGATTTTGATTGTGTAAAATGAAACCAGAAGTCTGTTGTGGTTTAGATTGTTGTTTCATATATTAATATTAAGCACAATTTCTCAAACAGGGATAATAAATGAGAACTGGCTTGTGCATTATATCCAAACTTACTGTTAGTGCTGTAAGGGGACAGTAACAGAAGAGTTTTTCAAAACTGAATCTGTGTTCAAACAGCCTAGGATCCTATTATTTTAAAACAGAATCACAGACATGCTTGCAATGATTACTTAAAAACTCTGCTGGAAGGATATGTTGTTCTAAAGAAAAACTTTATTGGCCTTTGGCTAGGAGCAATCACATACTGATAAAGTGTCTACATATTTTTTCTAACCAATATTAACAGACAATTACACAATTTAGTTGAAATATAATTTTCTACAAAAGAAAAAAAAAGAAAAAAATCAAACAGCTTTTTTTTCTGTTTTTCTCCTTCCGTTCCCCTTTATCTAACATGCAATGATGAGTTTAGCTTAGTAAAATGTGCATTCCTGGTTTTGTTCAATGCACTATCTGCAAATTCATTATGCAGTTATTTTGGAGCGTTTGTGTTTCTCTTTTTTACCCTTAAAATATAGAAACCATCACTAGAATAGTTTCTTTAGCGTTAAAACTCCAAATGTGAGTGCGTCGTGCATCCAAGATGTACACTTCCTATATACATAACCTGAGGCCTTATATCCAGCCATTTGATGGAATATCCCATTCCCTTCCCATGGCAGCAGTGGAGCCATGGCACAGGACTTTATTGTGAAGCTGTGAAGAATATTGTGAATAACTACATCAGGAGCAAAAATGCTTAAATTCCCTAAATTTCATGGAGCCAAGACTTGTTCACATCTACAAATTTGTGCTGTGTTATACCCAGGAGAGTCAGAATAACTATCTGTCTGAGGCTTAATGATTTCAGAACTGACTGGTGGTAAATGAACAACTTTGATCTCATGAGAATCCATAAGGGTTTAATGAGGACTTAAATGCAACTTCCACCTGTCCCAGTAGAGAACTGGGTTTCAGCTTGCGTTCTATGTGCCTTGATCTTGTGCTACTCATCTGTTTCAGTAGAGAAAATGATCACTGGTTTCAGTGGGAGTGAGATCTGGTTTCTAATCCTGCTTGTGTTAATTACGAAATGAACTCATCAGAGAGTTGGCTGGATGTAGGATTTTTGTGCTTCAGCTGCAGCACCTCACAAGCACCTTCCATGTTTACATCTGGTTTTGCATTAATCTGTAAACATTTCTAGATAACAATCTCTTCTTACATCTTGTTGAGCTAATGGAAATGACTGTTTTCCTACCATCCCACAGACCTGAAAAATCAATGAACACTTAGACTATACCAGCATTGCCAGAAGATTGCTGCCACAGCTGCCTTTCCCAGTAGCTTACAAGGAGTCTGTCAAACCAGAGTGAAGGGAATCTGCTCAGCTATGTTCTAAGAAATATTCACCAAATGCCACTACAGTTTTGGTTAAAGGTACTGAGCCAGTGACACGAGAAATTTTTCACTTGAAATGATCCATTGTCTCCTACTCTGGAAGAGAGCTGAACTCAGCTATTCAGCTAAGCCTTACCTTAGGCCTAATCTGATCACTTTTCTGTATCTAATTCAATTTGTGAAAAAGAAATGTCAACTCTCTACGACTGCTAAGGATAGATCCTATGCCTGATATCCAATCTAGCAACATGCTTGTTCCAGTGAAGAGAAGCCTCTCAGCAATTAGTCATTTCCTTTAAATGACAATGTCTTTATACTTGCTCCTTCAGTAAGGACTAGCTGAGAAAATAGTTGCTGGAGAAGGAAAGGAGGCCAGACATAATCAGGAATTTCAAGTCAATTCATAGCACGAGATTTATAACCTGGACAAAGAAATGTCAATTTGGGCTCCAAAGCTGAGTATCTTATATTACTTTGGAACAAACCCTCTTTAGTGCTTGAGTTTTAAAAGTATGGTTTTCTTGTTACAAATTAATCCTGCTTTTTACTCTCTTCTTTTCCAAGCTTAATTCCCTCACTGAACACTAAGAAAATCTTATCCCACAAAGCTGGGTAGCAGGATTTAAACATAGGAGAAGGGCAACAAGCTTGACCGGGAGGAGAAGGAGAAAGAGTTTTTAGTTCATAGCAAGACCTTTTTATCTGTGTTAGGTGGATCTGGGCAGACATCCAACAAAATTTGATGTCATGGCTCAGCATCTCCTAGTATGGAAAGTGTGGATGTGCATTACAGACAAGGTGCTGTTCTTATGATTTTGGAGCTGTTGATTCTCTCAAAGGAGTGGGTATCCTGCAGAGAGACCTTGACAAATTAGAGAACTGGATGATCACCAGTGAAGTTCAAGAAGGCAAGGTGCTGGTCTCTTCATCTGGAATGGGGCAGCCCTGGATGTGTGGACAAACTGGGGAATGGGATGCTGGGGAGCAGTGCCATGGAGCGGGACCTGGGGGTCCTGGTCGATGGCAAGTTGAACAGGAGTCAGCAATGCCCTGGCAGCCAGGAGGGCCAACCCTGTCCTGGGGGGCACCAGGCACAGCATGGCCAGCTGGGCAAGGGAGGGGATTGTCCTGCTCTGCTCTGTATTGGGATGGCCTCACCTCCAGTGCTGGGGGCAGTTTTGGGTGCCTCAATATAAGAAAAACATTAAACTGTTAGAGAGTGTCCCAAGGAGGGCCAGGAGGATGATGGAGGGCCTTCAGGGGAAATTGTATGAGGAGCAGCTGAGGTCACTTTGTCTGTTCAGCCTGGAGAAGAGGAGACTGAGGGGAGACCTCACTGCAGCTACAACTTCCTCGTGATGGGAAGAGGAGGGGTGGATGCTGATCTCTTCTCTTTGGTGGCCAGTCACAGGACTGGAGGGAATGACTTGAAGCTGTGTCAGGGGAGATTTAGGTTGGATATTGGGAAAGGTTTCTTCACCTAGGGGGTGGTCAGGCACTGCATCAGCTCCCCAGGGAATCGGTCACAGCACCACCTGACAGAGTTCAAGAAGCATTTGACCAACACTCTTGGGCACATGGTGTGACTCTTGGAGATGGTGCTGTTCAGGGCCAGGAATTTGACTCAGTTATCCTTGTATGTCCTTTCCAACTCAGCATATTCTGTGATTCTGTTATTCTGCAATATAATTAGCCAAGTGTGCCAAAGGTCTCTGCATATCTGACCACATTCAGACATGACAATAACTAGTGCAATTTAGCTGGAGTCTGCCAGGAGGTGAGTCTACCTCAGTTCCAATTTTTATTCAGTCTTAAGGCAGTTGAGAAAACATAAGCTGAGAAATGCATTTATGTGTGCTTCCAAACCAAGTTTAATGCATGCCATTCCACAGTACTATGACCAGGTCTGAATGCATTTTGAAACAAATTAAGCTCTGCAGCAATTCAGCAGAATTTAGTGATAATCGCAGCTACATTCTGCACAGAAGCAAAGAGTAATTAGTCATGGAATTTGCCCAACACCATGAAATGGAAACCTCGCTTTCTTTTTTTCACTTTGACTTCCTCCCCACCTGCCTATGTTTATTATATTTCAAAAATTAAGTGGACATAGAAAAAACCTCCTTTACTCTTGGAAAATTTCTAATTTATAGATTTTGTTTGTGGCTTTCTTAATTCCTGTAAATAGATTTACTAAGAGAGGAGTAAACACATGAAAATTAATTTGAAACCATAATCAGACTATGGAGTACAATTATTCTTTCCCAGACAAAACAAGCTTCAAGAAGTTTCATGCTAGCCTTCTTCTGATGGGACAGATGGTTGTTGAAGAAAAGGATTCTTTCCAAGATATTCATACTTTCTTTCCATACCTTGTATAGAACTTTTGCCCTAATTTTTCTGTTGCTGTTCTCTTTGGAATCTTCTAACTTAAATTTTGGAAATACAATTAATTAACTTTGGGAGCCTGTTTGCATTTGTGCCATGAAGAGCATGGTATTTTCTCAAAGACATTATGTCAGCTGTGTTGGTACACTGATGGTAATCTTTCTCTGCCGTGTGGTTGCTTTTAACTACCAGATCCTCTCCCAGGACATGTTTAGAGAGTTGTTCATGCACATTGTGTTGGGTTTTTTTTTTAACTAACCTGCCAAGAATTGTTATGTTGTTATGGGGACGAATATACTTCTATGAGAAACAGAAATCCAGTCTAATCTGAGACCTATGGTTCAGATCTAGCACAAAACCTGACAATTTTCACTACAGGTTTGATACACAGAAACGAAATCTGTATGGAGCCAAATACAGACTTTGGGTATGAGAGAAGTATTGGTCCATGTTTGCTCTCAAAGGAGAAAAGCTTGTCATGTGCAAACGCTGCTCTGCCGGAGTTATGGCAGGTTTAGTTTAATTGGGACAACAATCTTCACAAACATGTGTCAGAATAAATAATTTCATACCTAAGCAGGAACAAAACTCCAATGTAGTAATAAAGTTCTTTAATTCTTTTCTTGTGTAACAATCAACACATATTATTTTTTATTATAATAATTAGGACTAGAGAAATAATCTCTAGCCAAAATAAAAGCCAGTTAGGTAGTATTGTTATTAATACTATCTGATGATGTGATCTGCAAAAATAATGGGTACATTCTAAATGCCTTAGAAGAAAATATTGAAACTTGAAGGAATGAAGTTAACGTCTAAATTAAAGGCCTGATTTATTTTTTTTTGTAGAATGCCAGGCTGTTAAACAAAGCCAAACCCAATGGCGTGCCAGTAAGTTAACAACATACCACCACGAGAAAAACTTCAGTTGGATTTATGGTCCCTCTGTCTGAACCTTTTCTGTTTGAAGATGCTTAACTTAAAGCTGCACCATGGGTGGCAGGAGTGGGAGAGAGGGAAAAGGCTGCAGTCACTTTCCTGGTCCCTCTTGCAAAGCAATGGCACAATAGCACCAGTAGCCTAAAAGGGCTTTCTTCATGTTAGGAAGAAGCAGACTGTCTCCTCTTGTTCTAGTCACAGCATTGCTTTCTTAGGGAGTTGTTTTTTCTCAGCTTTAAATGTTACAAATTATAAAATGGAGCATTATTTTCTACTCTGAAGTTCTTTGGAAGTGAAGGTGACGTAAAAATTATTTCTGACTGGAAATAATTATTTTCCCTATTGCTGTTTTAACTATTGGAAAACAAGAAAGAGGGACTTGTGCTTAAGGAATAAATAAAGTAAAAGATGGGGAAAAACCCTCAAGCATTTTACTGGGCAAATAAATGAAAAAAAAAAAATCAACCCCATCAAACCAAAACAACATTCACTTAATTTGGTATTTTTCTTTCTGCTGAAAACCTCAAAAAATATAACTGGGCAATTTCTCATAACTGTTGGACAAAATTCCCTTTACTAGCAGAAAGATAACACAGACTTTTTGACTCGTTCTGCTTCACATTTTGAAGATATAGCCAAAGCCTCCTGCTTATATTTCATACTACAGCTACACAGACACTCGAGGGAGAAATATTCTTCAGTGTACTCTTTCCCTGGAAGTCATTCAAAACTGGTAGGAGGAAAACAGGCATCCTGCCCTGAGCCAGCATTGTCCTCTCTCTGCTTTCCACATCTGGCAGAAGTCCCTGCTGTCACTCCCACCCCATCCTATTTTACCTCTCCCTGGAATCTACGTGGAGGGTTGTTTTTTTATCATTATTGCAATCAGTCATACGACCTTCTTATTCCGCCCAGATTTCTCCTCCGAATGCTTGCTTACTTGTCCGAAGTTGCCTTCTGTGCCCATCCCTGTATACCATTGACAACTGCATTTATACTGTCTCATGGGGTACCAGAAACAAAATAAAGCCATGACTGTACATTGCATTGAGACCCTGAGAGAAAAATCAATAATTAAAGCATCCTTAACTAGCATGCGTATTGTGATGTATGACATTACCAGACAGCAAAATACACTGGATGAACAAGAAATGCTGTATTGAATCCATCTAAAGGGTGAAATTCTGGACTTTCTCATATTTAAAATAATTTTTTTTTTTTGCACAGCTGTTCTCTGGTATTTAGAAGTTTGTTTTAGCTAATTCAAACACAGCATAGACAGAGTAGCTACAGATCTGCTTTAATTTGCACCACCTTCCTTATTTCCCTTGCCTGTACCTAACTCCCAGTAAACCTCTCAAAGCCTCATGTTTGAAAGTTTGGCTCTGGGTGGTTAACTAGACAATCTCAGTTTTATGGGATGTCCTTGAATCTGCACCTTGCCTCAGCAAGTTCAGGAAAGCTTTTGGGAACTACTTTTTTCCCACCTTTTAGGAACCGCACAGAAGAAAAATAGCTTTCATAGAGCATATATGATTTTCTCCGACTCTCTATTCCAAGCTATGGTCCTGGGAAATAGCCTATACTAGTGCCAAAAGGGATTACTCAGCTGGGTAATCAACAATATTGATAACAGAAATAACTACATGGTCACTTTTAACTCTGATCTCTGTGCAAGCTGAAAACCTTCCTTTTTCAGAACATTCAAATAATCAAAAAGTATCCAAATAAAACTAAAAACTGACATGGAAAACAATTTTCATTTGTAGGGAAAAAAAGTGAAATTGTTCAAACTCTCTTATCCTTACTTAGGCCAGTTAGGGAAATTTTCACTGAGAAGTGAATAAGGAAAAATATATTCCCCTTCAAGGTAGATTTTGTTTTTACTAAATAATTCCTGAAAGCTGAACTTAATTTCAGTGCAGAAAGAGACATCTACTCAGGAACACAAATTTTCCTAATGGAAGTCAGACTTCTTTGCATTTCCATTTTTTTTAAAGCAGAGAAATCATCTCTTTTGAAAAATTATATGGCCTGCTTCTACTTACCTCAGGACAGCCTGGTTTTTTTTTGTAATACACACAACTGTTTGCCTGATATTATAAATTTTTCCTTTTACGCCACAAATATTTCTCTAATTCTGTCTTTGGCTATCAGAAAATCATAGCATTGTGTCTAGCAAGAGCATCCTTTTCAAACATTTCAGTGCCATAAACTTAAGGCAGTAGCATGTTCGACATGTAATTCCCATGATTTCTGCCCTGATCAACATTTCAACATTTCAACATTTCAACATTTCATCTTATTTAGCCAAACTTCCTTAAGAGACTTTGTAGCCATGGAATTTTTTTTTTCCTTTAAGTGTAAGCTACCTATGATATAAACTTCTCTGCCTCCTTGCTTTGTCATGCCATTTCTGCTTTCTAAGTTCTGTAGCTTAAGGGGAAACCAAAGGCAAGTTAGATCTATGACCTGAATCTTTTCAGATGATAAAGCTAGCTAGTAAATTCTGCTTAACTTAGACCTGGTAAATTTTTTCTTTTAGAAAACGGTTAAGTACATACAAGTTCTGTGATCCTCTGTAGGAGGTGATACTGGATAGAATTTACATTTATACCAAACAGTTTGGCTGAGTAGATTTCAGAATTATGACTGTTGTTTTGTTATAACTAGTGTAGTCAAATAGAAACAATCAATTCTATTAGAATGCAAAAATTTGTTTCAAATTTTTTGTGTTTAGACAACAGGAACAGTTGTAAATGGTTTCATGGCTGTAGGTGAGGCAATTAGATATAGTTTTAATGTTGCTGCATGTGGCAGCAGACTGGAAAACATTTAACTTACATAATGTTTCATCAATCTTTAAATAAACTTTAGTTTCAATCAGGATATGCTTTGAACCTGACACCGTAATACACTGATGCACATGCTCCCCCTCTCAATTGTGCTTTGTCAGTTAATCAGGGTGATAGAGGCGACTTTTCTCTATATCTTGTCAGGTAGTGAGAGCACCAAATGAATGCACCTTTTTGTACCACTCTTGGCTTAAAAATGAGAAATTTATTCCTGAGGACATCACCTCTCACTGTACCCTTCAGTTTCAAGTAAATGTTTTTTGTTTGGAGCTACTATGAGAACACTGCTCCTTCTCACCCTTTCCAAATGAGAACCACATGCTGGTAGCTTGGGGTCTCTCAGACAACAGCAATGCAGTTTCTGATACACGATTTTGGCTGTTTGCATTGACAGCTATCTCAAGGGAAGTAACGAAAAACTCAGAATGACAACTGTTCTATTATAAATAATATCATCTTGGGAAACAGGTTGGAGAAGTACATAATGAGCAAAAGTAGCATTACCTAGCCTTCTATAAAAACACTCTTTTCATTATGAGCAACCAAAAATGTATTAAGCTAATATATTAAGCTGTGACAATAATTTATATTCCCAAGTAGACAGAGTATGCAGCTAGAGGTGAGACTTAGATTTGTTTCATAAATAAAAAAGGGACAGGATGACTAAGATGCATGTGTTTTATTTCCATTCTGGCTTGCAGTGGGACTCAGGGTTTCTCATTTTTACCTTTCTGAATTTGGATTTGCACACCTATTGCCAAAATTCTATCTGCCAAAATTCCTTCCTCCTTCCCGCTTTCCCCAAAATCATGCTAATATGCTAAGCATTGGTATCATGTACAGATCACAAAAAACAGGAAATACTGTGGTTGAGGTTGGTATGTAACCTGTCACTCTGACATCCTCAAATGATGGTATTATTATAGCCTTGCTGAACAGGACTTTTCTGGGAGTGCTCGAAAGACAACCCGATTCCGCTGAGTACCACAGCCATACTTTTAAAAGTAAATATTTAGACATTAAATTAAAAATAAATATATATATATAATATATATTATATATAAATATAAAATATACATTATATATATATATATAATATATATATTTTTAATAAGTTCTCCTCTTCCTTATGTTTGTGCAGTGGGTAATAGTGGATTTCCAAGGAGCAACATGTATGCTGTCATGTAACCGTGCTTGTAGGCACAACGAAGGACATGTTTTAGTCTCACAGTCAAGGTATGATAGTGATTAATTCTAACTGCATTGGGGTTGACACTTGCAATATTCTTTGAGTACTTTCTTTTTCCCCATAAGTCGATATCCTGCTTTTTCTTTTTATTTAGTAAACAAGTTGAAAAGAGCACATCCACCTGGGAAAAATTGCCAAATCCAGCTTGAACAATATTAGAAGGAAGAATATAAGATCTTTCAATCTATAGCATAAACCTGAACCACTTGAACAACCAGCCATTTGATTGAGTGGTGTGTTAATACTTATGGTATGGACCAGTGCTGGACAGCACAACTTGTGGATGATGTTAAGTGACAGAAGAATAAAAGGAAAAGAGTAATAATAATATTTTCTATTCTTGCCTCTTGAAATGCCTTTCTAACTCATTCTGTTTTGGTTTAGCAGTTTTCATAAGTGGCACTAATTTTTATCAAAATTAATTAAAAAGAAATTTTAGTAATAAAAACTACTCAAGATATAAGATAACTGGAATAATGAACTCAGTTTAATAAATTCCTGTGAGATCCTCCACTGGTACCATCTTATAAGTAGGAATGCAGAATTAAAAAAAAAAAAAAAAAAAAAGGAAATTAGGAGAAATGTCACATAATTTTTTACAGACAAAAGGAAATGGGAAAAAAACTGCCCAAAGTTTAGCTGTGTTTGCCAGAAAAGAATAAGTATAATGGTTTTTGTAATATGTAGGGGCAATTTGAAAATGTCCTGTTTGAATTAATTTGGAATAAAGAAGAAAGGTGACCTGGAGCAGAGGAAGGAAAAGATTATATTTTTAATGGAAAAATTAACTTTCTATTAAAAAAAAAAATCCTGCAAGATTATATATGGAGTTGTTGCCACATAGATGTTGTGGTTTAATGACCTTGGTCTTTTCTGGCCAGCTCATGGACTGCAGAATGAGGGATGGGCCCTGTATGAAGTATACAACTTATACTTTGAGAGACCTAATCTACCCAGTAAAGATGAAAGCAAATGAAATACCAAAAATAATGGATCAAGATGACACTTCCCAAAAACCAATATTCAGGTTCGTTATGAGTTTTGACCCAACATGAACATCTAAGTTTTTATAAAATTTTTTCCTATCTCTTTCCACCTACAACATAACACTTGTATCTAAAAGGCCCTAGAAATGACCACAGACTGGAGCAACTCCTTGGATAGTTTTTCAGTAAGTGTCAGTGCTTTCAAATTTCTGTCAGAGACTGGAAGACTGTTGATGGGACAGTCAGAAAACTCCATACAAAATAAGAGCATGTTCTTGAAACACCTCAACTCTTCTTTACATGATGAGAAGTTCATGACTAAGAAAAAATGGCTCAGTCTTTCTGTAAACAATACCTACTACAGCTGGGATTGGATGCCTGTTTCCTGGCTACTTTAAACTTTTCTATCAGTAAACCTCAGTCAACCCTGTTTCTGAGTAGACCTGCAAGGTAAAGGCTTTGTTTTAATTGGCAGTGTTGTCCAGGATGCAGAGAAGGCAATGTGAATGGAACAGGAAGATACAACAGACCCACCACATAGAAGGTTACAGCTGCCTTGGCATTCACTACACTGCTTGCTGCTACTGCTGGCATTCTAAATATTTCCCCTGATTTTTTTCCCTCTCTTTTATTTTGGAAAGAGTCCTTTGCAAATCTGAAATAGCTAATGAATAAGGACACCCACAAATATTTACTAGGGCTGATAAACAATGGAAAACTCATTGAACGATCTCAGCTTATTTTTACAAAGATGAAAAGCTGTTCATGTTTGCCAGGTCTAGAAGCCTCAGGCCATCACCAATAATATAGTAAAGGCATCATCAGAATGAAAAGGACTTGAAAATTGAGTTTTGGACCTTGTCTCCACAGCAAAATGCACGTTTTAAAAGCAAAAAATATTGCTTTCAAACCACATTACTCAGGCAAGCATGAATGTCACAGGGTGGGCTTTTAGTGCGTTTACCTAACAAGCAAATACAAGCCTCTGGTTAAAGTAATTTCCAAAAGGACCTTTGGCTACTTACCTGTGAAGGTGAATAGAGAAGTAATACTAGGGCTGTTTCTGGTATGGACAGTTTGTAAAAAGCAGGGCTGTGCACAATTATTCACAGCTTTGAAAAGATTTTTCAGAACCAGAGGAGGTGCAGAAAAAGTTTGAGGTGAATTACCATGCAAGGAGAAAAATAAACAGTACAATATGCTCGGATAACCAAACAGAAGACACAGAAACATTTTAACTGGTGTGGGGTCTCTTCCTGGAGAAAAAATGCCCAGTATTACTCTCCTGAATCTGCCAGGGCCCTGCGGGATGAGGGGGCTTCCCATGGGGCTCTGTTGAGACAAGGCATGACAGCCAGGACCTGTCCTGCCACCCCAGCAAGGTACAGGCAGCTGGGGGCACTGGGACAGTCCCATCTTTGGGCATCAGGCACCTTCCTGGGGATAGGGACGGGCCAAGGCCTGGACAAGGTATGGACCCAGCTTGGCAGGACTGAGGGGACCTGGGGACCAGACCTGCTGCAGAGTTGCTGGGACAGGGCTGAGGGACCTGGGGGCTGACACAGGGTCCTGGGCTGTGCCCAGCGTGGGGGGAGCCCCAGCCTGGGCAGGGACATGACATACCACAGGACATGGACTTAATGAGAATGATCATCCCAAGTACAAGCCAAGGAAGTAGAATATTCTCCATTTTTGTATTATTCAAATGAATCCTTTGATCTTTTTCCAGAAGATAGGATTTTGCTAGTGAGAACGAGTAAGCCAAGTCAGATAACATGGCCTGTTGGTGTTGTATGATGTCATATTCTGTGGGTCTCCTCTCCAGTTTCAGTTTACACACGGTTCCCATTCAACCTAAATCAGGTGTTCCCTGCAACAGAAACAAATAAAAGACACTTCCTCTTGATATCAAGTTTGTATGGACAGTTACTTAAGTTCAATTAAATCCAAGTAAATTTTTGTTCACCTATTGACTTATGTTTGGGCTTTAAGCTGAATTCAGGATATATTCAGATAGTCCCAGATCAGAAAATGCTAAATTAACACACAATATCTCCTAACACCATTTTTCCTCAGGTGTCAAGTAAAGACATTGTCACCTTTGTTTGTGTACTTCATTTGAACAGTCTAATGAAGGACATCAAGCAACAGCCCTTACCATCTTCCTACAGGAGGTCTGTCTCAGGTGGGAATGGGAGCAGGGAGACAGAGGAGCTTCCTCTTGAGCACTTCATTGCAAAGCCAGGGTGCGGTACAGCAGAAAAATCTTTTTTCAAATGAAACCCTCTTCTACATCATGTAGGGCTCTAACTTGTCATGTGAGAGGACACAGGTTGTGTGCATTTCTGCCTAAACTGAGACAGAAATATTATAGGCACTTAGTGAAGCAGTTCTTTATGAAGCCAAGTATGTTTGAGAGCTGGTAAGCACAATTACTGTACTGTAGCAAAGGTGCTGGCACTTGCCAGAAGCTGCTCCTCAATTGACTGCTGTGCTGGCAGACTGCCAACTGGGTTAATGGGACCAGGAGCTGCAAGTCTTGAAAGCTTTTTGGCCAGTCTTTTTGCAGCAATCAGTAAAGTTGGAATTGCTGCTGCCTTTTGCACCACTGTAAATTGTTGTGTTACTACAAAACTTCTGCTACCTCTTAATATCTCTTTTAAAATGCCCCAAAGGCTTCAGAATTTGTTTTGGGAGTTGTTAGGATTTGCATAATCATTTGACAACTTGAAAAATGGTAGATAGATACTGGTAAATGGTAAAAAGAGGAATGAGAAATATTGTTTAGAGGTTGGACCAGATAATTTTTGAGGTTCCTTCCTGCCTGGGTTGTTCAATGTTTGCTTCGAAAGGAAAGCAGAAAATTCTTGGCAAAAGCCTGCAAATACCTGGGATGGATGATCCTTGAAACAGATACACAAAATAGCTTAAAAAGCCACAAACTTACTTGCCCTGCTGTTCTGGTACATAGGGACCCTGAGGGACAAAGCAGATTTTGAAAAATAGATACTTAAAGGCTTGAAATTGAGATTTTTGTAATTCATATGGTACCAGAGTAGACAGTTTAAATACCACAGTGGCAGTATGTTTTTCCCTTGGCCCAAAGACTGCTTAGCTGCAAGTGAAAGCTACATGCTGCTGCCCTAGGCATCTCTAGCTTGCGCTGTCAAAGTGGCACGAAAGGACATCTTCATCTGCTGTGCCTGGAAGCAACCAGGCTGCCCACTGCAACACAGGCAGGCTTGGGGGCAGCAGGGCTGCAGCTGGCCAGCCTTGTGCATGACAGACCTGGAAAGTCACTACCTGAAGCCCACTTGAAACAATGCAGTGATGTGGAAGGCTTTTAAAGAGTTTTCCTAATTTCGACATCTCAACAGTATATAATGAGCCAGCTAAACTTTTTTGGTTGGTTGTTGTTTTTCTGGTAAATAACCAGTTAGTTAGTTGCCTCTTTTGTTTGTGTGGGTCTCTCAAACTACAAGATTGGGCGTTTGTTATTCTTGTATTATTTTTTAATAGAGAAAATGTGAATCTAAAACAATCAGGTAAAAAAAACCCTGGCATAGTATGTCAATGTAGTACCCGAAATTACTTCTATCTCCCTAAATGAAAGTGATTAGATTGCAGATTGTCTGCCAGGTTGATAGAATTGATAGAATTTAGTGTCTGCGATACTGGAAAAAAAACTGGAGGGAGACCATGTAATGATGTTCTCATGCTTAAAACATTACTGTGGGGAAAAGTATTGTTTTTGTATTCTTTCAAGAAAAGGAACAGAATTAACCAGATCTGTAGCAGGAAAGATTCAGGTTTGAGCCCAAAAAATTCTCTTCATTAACAGACACAGTCAAGTGCCACAGATTGTAGAAGAATATTATGTATAAGGTGTTAAATGAGCAGACTGAACATGTTGTAGACAAGAATCAGACATGCCTGATTCTCAGCTGGGCAACGGGATGGACCAAACATCATCTCATGTTCCCTTTTAGCAGCTTTTTCTACCATTTTATGAACCTTTTTTTCTTCAAACTTTTAGACAGTTAGAGTTTAGCTTTTGGGGACTGCTTAGGTTTTTATTTCCTCACCCTGTCCCCCAAACATGCATATGTAACTCTACTCCCAGTCTCTGGGTTCTGGAACTTGTAGCCTATCGGTATACTATCTGGTTCCAGAGTGGCATTGCTGAGTTTGTCTCCCAAAAAAAAATTCAATGTCATCATTGCAGAACTCTCC
>WAAE01013445.1:0-39661 GCA_013400495.1 Nicator chloris
TATATATATATATATATTTCTCCAGTGTTGTACTCCATTCAAGACACGGCATGGTTTTAATAGCAGAATAAAACCCAAACGGCTTTAAAATTATTTTACCATATCTGGGAATGCAGATGCTGCCTTAGTTCTCCTCTGAAACACATTAGTGACATCAACTTCCAAGCAAGCTCTAAACAGCCTATGATTTCCTTCTTCATGTTTGCTTACCACAGAATGGTGGTAACACAGATCACTGAATACATTTGCTTCTGTATACGTCTTCAAAATTTGTTCAAGTGCTGGCTGTATATTTTGGAGGACAAGACAGCCTACATCTTGTTTCTACAAAAGGCATTTATTTCTTTACTGAATAACATTTTTACCATATTCTCTCACCTTAAAATATGACTTAGCAACATCTGAACGCACATTTTCTAGGTCTATTAAGGCTTATTTTCTACTTGTTACAAAACAAACTCCCAGACATCTGATTTTGAAATGTGTGAGTCATTTTGAACATTATCTTATTGACTGAAGTAAAAAGAATAAATTTCTATTCTCCTTCATGAAGAAGAACAGTAAGTGTTTATGATCTTTAAAATACAACAAGGTAGCCATGCTGGTTTTACAAATAAGGAAGCTAGTGGAAAGAATCAAACACCAAAACAGCTTTTACTTAAAATCCTCAATTTATGGAAGAGATATTGTTTTTTGAGGAAAACTAATGAATTGTTGAAACGTCTACTTCCAGGCTTTACAGAATAAAAGAAAAATCTCTAAATCTCTGTGGTAAAATTATTTGTAAAAAAGAGAAAGAAAAAAATAAAAGGATCATTTGATAGGCAAGCAGTTAGGGTGCCTTTATAACCTGCAGAGAATTTGGGTTCCAGGTATTGCTCCACAAAAAGTCTAGAGATGAAATACTGATAAAAACTGGAACTGCAGATGTGAGGACTCCCTTTTTTCTGGCTCAATTTAGCTGTTTCTCTAGATGACTGTGTAAAGCTTTCTTTGAAGTCCTTCGAGAGGTTGTGTTTAAATACAAAAATTAGACTTGGCTCTGAGGGCAAGTTAACATTCTGTGCCCCCTTTGCTTGTCTTTTCTTAATGTTATTTTTTAAAAAAAGTGGAAGAACAAACCAATAGGCTTAATAGCCCTAATGTCCATAAAAGTGCTTTGGATGCAAGTTTCTTAAATGCAGATATCTAAATGCCATATCATATGTCATATGAGCATTCTTTTATTGGTTTTCCTCTCAGTAGCAGAAAAAGAAGGACAGCTCCTAATTATTTTTCCAACAGCCCAAATAACTCAACCTGTCTCTTTTTTGGTTAAACTGGATTCTCCTCCACCTGCAGTGATATATTTATTTTTCCCAAATATAAATAAAGAGGGGTGCATGTCAAGTCAGATGTTATGACTATACACGTATGCAAGAGTATAGCACGTTTACGGACTTACTTTGACAAAAGTGTAGAAAACCAAGAGCATTTCAGACCTCTCAATGTTCAGGACAATAGGTGGCTTCTGTCTTTTCTCTGTGGTTTTCTCTTAGCTCCAAAGCACAATCAACTTGCAGTGAAATGGGTGGTAACATACACACTGCATACTAACAGAATGGGACTATCCCACTAGCCTTAGGTGACCTTTTAAACTCCCACCTTGCACGTGTGCTCAGAAGAGGTTCAGAGAGATGAATCTCAAGGAGTGTTAAAAATGTCAGCAGTGGCCTTCTAGCACTTGGGTTCTAAGCAAAACAGACCCGAACTCATTTAGGAAATAGTGGGATGCTATTAGAAACTTTTTCTTGAAGAAGACAGAATCAGAGCTACAAGAAGTGAAGAGAGAGAAAAATGAGATGACATGATAAGGGAGAAAGAAAGCTAATGAAAAAGCAAAGCTGAAATAACCTTAAATCTTACAGCCTTAGAGAAAGTTAATATAGCCTTACATAAAGCAGCCTTTTGGACAAAAAGAAGCAAATTGGTGTTTCTGGTTATGTCTAAACTGCTAGTCTCATGAGGACATGCATCATCCTGCACTGTCATGTGAGTCCCAGTCATAAATATTCACTGGGTTCTGTTCATTTTTCTAATCAAAATAAAGAAAGTTTGTATAGGCAGGAAGGGCATTATATTGCACCATGGTTTCCTGCTGAGGGACCAAGAGGCCAGAGCATTTCATGACCTCACTGTTTAGCAAGTTTAGTCCTGTTATAAATCAGGCACACTTGGAGAGATGAAATGTACTGCACATTCCTACACATTATTTACATGGTGGCAGTAGACAGCAAGATATCGCCCCACTCCCACTATCAAAAAGTAATGCAACAGTACCAGAGATGTTAAAAGAAAAATAGATCCAAAGACTTCTGATCTTGATTGAACTGGAAAACAAGCCTCAAAATGTAAAATCTGATTATCCATATCATGAAGACCGGTTCAATGCTGTGAGTCATCATGACTCTAGAGCAATTCTTTTAACATTTCTGACAATGGTGTTTTCTCTCTGAAAGAGCAGAACAGGAGAAAATAAACTATTTTTAGTTTCTGACCTGAGAACATTTGGGACAAAGAGAAGGTGCATCTCATAGAGGCTCTTCTATGGTTTGTTCGCAGAAAGGCCTCAGTTGGAGGGGTCAGTCTTCTCTTAGCGTGACAGTGGTTCCCTCCCTGACCAGCTATTCCTACAGGAATGTATGAAGCTCCTTTCAAGTGCTAGCAAACCACTTCAAGAGGATAAAGACAGATCTCTTTATCTAAGGATGGAGCTGAAAGTTCCATCTGTGATCTTCAGGACTTCCCAAAACATAACTTTTTATAAACCTAGCCATTAGAAAACCCTTTGTATGCTGATAGTTAAAAGAAAACACCAAGATTCCAATCCTAAAAATGCTGAACTCAAAAAGGCTGAATCCTAACTCTTGTCCTGCTCCGAACAAAATCCAGAGAGTTCTGATCAGAGAATGATTCCTTGGTTCCCCTCTTAATGCCTAATTTCCAGGGAGGGGGAGGAACCATGTTGCCAAAACCACACCAGAAAGCCAAGGGGGCACTTTGAGGCAGAGACATGGATGCAGCACATTAGACAGCTTGTCAGAGTGCTACAGTCAAACAGGTACAAAAAACTCTAAGAAATACTCAAATAGTCCGAGTGCTTTGGCCCTGTGGGCTCTGACAAACAAAACAGTCCAAACACACGTCCACCCTCAGGAAAGAGTAAAGGAGCCCTCAGTTTCACGAGTGCCACTTTCCCACCAGCAGAGGAAAGCATGTGAGATCCTGCCAGCCTGGCCCTGGGGGGGACTTGAGTCTTGAGCTGCTACTTGAGTTCCTGCTCCCTTGGCAGTCTGATCCCCAACACTGCATCCTGCTGAGCGCCTCCCTTAGAACAGTGAGCTCCTTGCAGTGTGCCACTGTTGCTAAATGTTTAAGCTGTGATACACAACGAGCTTGTTCCACCAATCGAACTGAAACAGACGCTTGGCCCACAGAGCTAGAGGCTAGATGGCCATTTAAAGAAAAGTATGCATAATTAAATTCTGTCTCATTTTATGCCTTATCCTCCCTCTTCCCTTTTATCTCCAGCTACCATTAACAGGCTCCTTTTCATTCTCCCCTTCTTATCCTTTTTCCTTCTTTCCCTTTCATCCTTGTTTATGTCTTTTGCATTTTCTCCTACTTTAATTTTTTTTTCCAAATCCTTTTGATCATCTGCCTCCTCAGCTCCCCAGTTCTTTACCCAGCTGTGTTCATGGGCTTTTCCATTTTATATCAGCTTCTCCTTCTCTTCCTTCTTACTGCATTCCTACTTCTTCAAATGAATTAAACCTTATTCCAGCAAGCCCAGGACTTGATCTCGGCATTGTCTGGAACAAATGTTAGTCACTCTTCCCTAATGAGCAGATTTGGATGGAAACAAAGCACATGGCTAGAAGGAACAGTGTGAATATGGGGTGATAAAATCAGTGGTATGAAAATGAATTTAATTACATTATTCTTATCATTGTATCATCCAAACGCTCATTTGCTTTGACAATGATTTTGGTTCAGCATGTGTGACATTTTAGCCATATAGTTAATGTGTAGCATTGTCTCTCATTTGTTATTAAAAAGCAGTGAAAGGTTTGTCTAAATGAAATCAGATCTTCATTTGAACAACAGGAATATAATCTTCAGAGCAAATGATCTCGCCAAGAGTGTCTGTGCAGGTCATGTATACAAATATCTGGTTCAATTATTCGCATATATATATGCTTGCTTTCTGCAGCTGTACATAAACACATACACCTAGCAAGGTAGACAGGAATATGAGGTAAGTTATCCAGTTACAAATTAGCCTCTTTGTCTGTTAAACTGGTGCAAATAGAGTAATCTGTTCACTTTCACATGCTTTCAGGCAAAGTGCCTCTGCTTTGAGACCCCTTACAGTTTCTCAAGCTCCTAGTTTGAAACTGACACTCTTGAACTAAAGATTTTTTTGTCTAGTAGTCCAGTATCCTTTTATTTCTAATTAGAAAAGTGATAGTCTTTCAGTCTTCTTTACTGCAGCATCTGCACATTCCCAAGCCCTTCAGTCATGCACTGTGAGAATGAATTGCAGAACAAATTTATACCCTTCAAACTCTATGTGTCAAAAGAATCTGGAATTCAAGTTCAGAAATAAATGCCTTTGAGTTTACCTTATGAGATTCTCTGAAACCTAAAGGTGCTTTGGCACGCTTCCTCCTGATCTGAACTGATCTCTCCTATAAATGTGGGGTCTTGTGGGATTGTTTGTTTGTTTGTTTTTTCCTTTTTGCAATTGACACTGGTAAGTCCCATCTTTCCTTCCTGAGTTCTCCAATGTCCTACTCTCTTTTGCACAGTACCACATTTACCTCTCTCTGTTCAGTGATAATGAAAACATCACCACTCACACCAATCTATCATTCTTCCACTTAAATCTGCCCAGAATTGGTCCTTGAGGATGAACCAGAAGTCCAGTGTTAAGTAAAATTATTAGTCAGAACCAGTGGTTCTTAATACTTGTATTTTTGACCAGAGAAGCATTAAATGTCTTATTCAAATCAGCTACTGAGGAGGACATAACACAAACTCAAAGAATACCCAAAGTATACAGTACAAAGTATATCTCTTAAATTGATAAAGTTACTAATCACTTCATTGTAACATCTGAAAAAAAACATTTTCCCACAATTTGAAGCATTTGAAAACATTCTAACGCTCTACACATTAAAATGTCTCTTTCAACATTGGATCGGTCTTTTGCAAACACTTTTATTTATGTATGAGTAATATCCATAACATTAATTACTTAAAGTTTTTAAAATAGTTTGCATTTTATAGACTGCAATTCATTATAAAACAAATACTACACATATATTACACATGAAAGCACTGAAGTTTCTTTTCACTCTGAACAGAATGAAAATAATGCCACTGACGTATTTTCTGATTTCTCCCACCTGAAGAACTCAGTGAATTCAAAAAGATGTCATCAGTTGAGATTAGCAATCACATAACATACACATACATAATGAGAGCTTTCTGCATCTTCCATTGTGTCTTGTAGACTGCTCTCCTCCACTAATATTTCTCAATTGGGCTGGACAGAAAGCAGGTATAGAGGTATAAGCAAAGCATTCTTACTCCAAATGTTGTTTTTGTGTTAGTTTCTGGAACTGGTTAGTTCCACTTTTCTGTGTCAGTCACAATTGTTTTACCATTTTCTGAGTCCCTTTATTCTGGGTCTCTGATTCTTCTACCTCTTCGTGGCATCCCACTTCATTAGTGCTTCTGTTACATGCTGGTTTCTTTCTTAACTGCACCTTTCCTTTCTTTCTTTGCTACCTTTCCACTCCTTCCCTCCCCCCGACTTTTCTGTTTCTCCTCGAGTCTCTACTTTGAAACTGAATCACAGAGAAGAATTAAGAATAAATGAGAAAAACTGTTCTCAAAGGCATCATGAGCAGCCAAGAAATGTTTGCTTCTCAGTAAAACCTAAAAGGCTCAGTGACTAGGAGAGACATTTTCACTTACATTTATCTAAGACAGACACAGCTAATACAGCTGGTGTTCTGCTGTTAGTGAAGAATGTCTTGTGGCCAAGTGAGTTGCAACAGATTAAAGAAGCTGCAGCACATTTATGTCAAAATGGTATTTCTAAAGGTCAAAATATAACTTATGATGACTGAAGATTTAAGCATTGGTTTTGGAGAAAGTAACCATAAGCAGGCAAAAATACTGCTGAGTTATAAGAAGAGGAATCATATGCATTCTTGGTTCTTTCTTTTTTGTGATGTGCTGAGTGACAGCTTTCTCACTTAGTCATGCCAGGCACTATGAGAGTTACAAATATGCGACATTGTTTACATTATCTTCTTGTACAATCACTATTTTTAATATTAGCAGAAATATTGACATGCCATGGAAGTTTGACTATATAAGTCATTCATCTTTACCATTTCATTGCCTCCCAAGTCCTGTCAGATTTCACTTCTAATTCAAATTTATTATTTTACCAGTGCACTTAGTGCCTGTTAGCGGAGCCAAATACACAAAAGTTCAAAACTGGACCTAGAAAAAGGCATGAACAAAATAGGCTATTTCCTTTTGGTGTCTTTAACATCTACCTCTGTGCTCATGCTCTCTCTTGTAAGAGCATCTGCAAACACAGCCTTAAGGCCAAATGCACTGTAAAGACCACCCATGCTGAATAACTTCACAACAATTTTCAGACTGTTATTCTCCAAACTGGTGACAGAATAATGCAAAAAGTTTCCAGATCATCCCAGCTAACAGAGAACATAATCCATAGCAGGAATACTGCCCACTCTGCATGGATCCAAGTCTCCCCAGACATCCTCCTTGGGTCCTGGTTTACACAAGCTGTCTTTCTATCATAACGCAAAGCCACCAGCTGTGTCAGTCCTACCAGGAAGACGACCTGCTCTTTGTCAAACTAGAGGTCCATGGTTTGGGGAATGACCTCAGGACAGAGCCATGCCCTAAAGTGTGCATAACCAGACAGTCTATTGCTCCATATTCACCTCTTGACATTGTACAAGCACTGCACGCTGGTCATCTACTTCAGGCATGCACATCTACTTCAGCTTCTTAGTCACCAAAATGTGGTGGCTCCCATGAGTCACGACGGTGAACTCGCAGGGCTCAGGAGCTTTGTGTGTTCTCCATTTGAAGAGGACAAAAAGGCCTCGTCTGGAATTTCACCATCACCTTTGCCTCATTCTGCACAGGTGTGTATCAAAATCAATATGGACAATGGGGAGCTGTCACAAGGATAGGATGGTGCTTAGCATCCTGAAGTGCAGCCTAAGTGCTGAGGGAGCGGCACTGCTACTTATGGCTTCACTGGGAATAGGACTGCTGTTCAAATAGGAACAGCACTACTGGTGAAAACATTAAAGCAGACAAATCAGGCATAGGCTTATCCTTCTACTAATGTGATTATGAAAATAAAAAATATTTTGATTTCTCTTTTTGAGTTTTTCCCCAGTTACTCTGTTCCAGAAGCTGTGCATCCCTCATTTTGAGGCATTTCAGAGATGTTAAGCTGTTATTTCCAGTAACAGAAGCAGTTATTTCCTGCTATAATATGGATTATTCCAAAGTATTTGGTGGTCAGAAGGAAGGCACTCTAATCTAGGAAACTTTTAGGTCATATCTGCAATGCTTCTGACAGCAAAGGTCATTGTACTTAATTCATTCAGTTATATTCTGAAGAGCTCCATCAATGAATTGTTTGCACCTGAACATTTGAATTTGGCAGAGGTATAGCCCTGATGTTACAGAAGTGTTTTAATCTAGGTATTTTACAACTTTTAGGTGACTGATCTTTAGTAGTATTCTTTTAATATATTTTTGTCTGTACTGTACACAAAAAAAAGGATTTTTGATGAAATATTGCCCCTGTCTGATTGGCTCCTCAACAAGAAAAAATTTCCTCAGCAATGCTCACATCTGATCACTGCATGGGAGAAGGGAGAGAACAACATTTTCTTATTTGACAGAGATTCACGTTTTTCAGAGCTGTAAGTCCAAATGTGGTTTGACTTTTTTCATATGGGGAGTGGTTTTGCCCCAATCCACATCTGTAATTCCCATTAGTAGTGGTGTGATGGTAAAAACCCCCAGATCTTCCACAATATAGCTTTCCTGTGCATATAACTCCCATTAACTTTAATCTAAGTTTGGCACAATAAGCAACAGTAGAATCAGCACTCGTTTTGAAACAAAGTAATATTTAATGATTCACCACATCTGCAAAGCCTTCCTGAGTTTTATTTATCATGTATGTATTTTGGCAATCACTCTTCTCATCAGAATGGTTATTTAAACTTGTGAAAGGAATCCATTTCAGCACTATGCTTTAGCACATACATTTGTATCCATCATAATTCTTAATCTAGACTTAATAAAATAATTTAACAGTATAATGTAAAATATTAAGTAATTGATTTTTAGCACAATAGTGCACGAAGCAGGAGAATCAATTGCATCCATGGCCACAACAAATTTCAAATTACCATTCCCAATGCTCTTCAAAAATCAATGGGTAGTTGATTTGCTACTAATTTTATTATGTGTAAAATGCTAAAAAATTCACTGCATGTAAATAAAGTCATTCTTTGGCTGAGTAGATTTCTGCTCTTATTCTCTCATGTGTTTGCTCCCCCTCTTTGTCTCCTCAGAGCTACACTATTTAAATAAGCTCCCATTATTTTCAGTGGAATGACTTGCTAAAGGGAAATATTTGTGTCCCTTCACTGGACATCTGCTGTTGGTACGAAAGCAATCAAGAGGAAAAAATGATGGTATGAAGCACATTTAACTTTCACGCCTTTTCATCATTCTGCACAAGCGAACACCAACAAGAATTCAATCATAAGTACATCAAAATATATTCCTCCCCTTTCTAAAAAAGCAGATATTAAAAAAGGAAAATAAAGAATAAGAAAAAAAACCTAAATAACAATAGATTTTACACGTGAACCTTTCAACTTCTTAGTACCTCTCCTGACACACTATCACCATTAAAAAAAAATCATTCAAATACTTTCAAATACTTAAAAATATGAACTAAATTCTATAAACGACTATGACAAACTGTGTAATTTAGAGATGTCATCATTATAACATGTAATTTACTTATAAACAACTTTTTAACATATTAGGGTAAAAACCTGCATTCAGCACAGGTGGTGGTGTGAGAGGTTGTACCTATGTATATACTCATATCCTGCCTCTTTGATGGATTCTGCATCACTGACTGCTGGGCCTGCCTGCTTAGAATTGCCTCTGATGAGATGGTATTGCAGTGTCTTGCAGCAGTATGAATTGTTGTTCAAGTAGACTTCATGTTTTTTTTTTTTTATTTGAAAGACAAGATATAAAGTTCACGTCCTTCCACTCAACTATGGCTGTACGAAAAAAAAGAATCTTAACTTCTTGTTCCAATAGGATCCAATTTAATAATGTCTCATGCATCTCACATGACAATTGCACCAAAGTAATAGCAGGAAGTTGTCTGGAGGTGCTGCTGACAACATGAATGCTACATTGCTAAATTAGAGTTAGTAATAAAGAGGCTGAAGGAATGATCATTCCATCCATCAATGACCATATTTAAGACCCACAACGAGAAACAAAGAGGCTACATACTTCACTTCTTGTGTTTCACAAACTCCTAATTAGCTGTAAATGAACTTCTGGGAAAACTTAATCTTATGCCAAGACACAGATCCTATTATCTGATGCTAATTTAGAGCTGTGGAAGAAAAATGAGAAAAACATATATGAGTGAACAAACTCAAGAGAAGTTCACAGGCAGAAAGGACACTAACCTTAAATTGAAGGTGGCTTTTCAGTTGGCTTTTGCTTCTATGCATTTTTGGTGGACTGAACCCAAGATGTCAGAAATATGTTTTCCCAACTGGAAAAACCATCTGAAGGGCCCTCGCAGATATGATCAGTCAATATTAGCACTGATGGCATCAGACATTACGATTTCAGTTGTCTGCTTCAGGTCTTTGACTTTCATGAAGATGTCTGAAATCCAAACTTTCCTCAAGCATTTCTCGGGATTACTTCTAAAGGCAATGCTCCATCTGACAGAAGCCTGCAGAGAAACCCCCTCTAGAAAATGGTTTATCTATGGAGAGGAATGGACTAGAATATTTTTAGCAGAAAAAATAAAATGCTATAGCTCTGCTTGTAAAACTCAGTGTGTGTTCCTTCCATTATGTAATAAGCACTAATTTATTTTGGAACAATTACTCTGTCTTGGAAGACTGAGAAGTTAGCTTACTTCACACTGCTAATCTAAATTTCGATTCTTCTGGTTTCACTCCTTGACACGGTTGATTATAGAAGCACTGAATAGAAAGAATAGCAACTTGAAGTTCAAATGAGTAGGGAGAGGTGGAACAGTATGGAACTTTGAAGACAATGAAATTAAGCCTAAATTTGTAATAGAAAAGGATGTTAACCCAGATGAATGACAAGATCAAAGCAACGAGTGACAAAGATGATATTACAGTCGGTATTTGTACAGACTTTGAAGACTGAATATATGAATATTTGCAAGTATTTGCATTTAATCAATTGTGATTCTGCTTCTTTCTGCTCCTGACCAATCCTATCCAACCTCACACAAATCTGAAGGTTGTACACTCTTGGTAAGTGTTTGTTTAACAGTGTTTTGTACTTGGACTTTTGTTTTGTACTTTACCCTCACCTCCTGTATGTATCTTCTGATAATGGGAACAGAGACACAGCTAAGGACACGCATGTTTTGGGAGAAGCTAAGAACAAGTAGTGAAAGAAAGATAGCTACTTTTCTTTACAAGATATCAAAAGCAATTACTATTGCTTCTAGAAATAGCAATTACTATTACTAATTATAGAACAATTACTAAAAGCCATGTAATACATTTGAACATGCAAAGGTGAAAAGTGAGATGATTTTGAGTGCAGTAATGACTCTGATCAACCTCACTTGGAACACCCTCCCATACACTCTGTCCATTTGTCCCAGAAGCACCATTTCAGCCTACCCTGGGGCCTTCAGTTTCTGCTGGGTCTATGGTGTAGGAGCACTGGTCTCCATAGTGCTTGTCACGGACCCTGATGACCCAGGTCCCAGTGTGTGGGTTTATGCTGGGCTGGATCTTGGACCCGTCTTACCACAGTGGACCTGGCTCCCCATCCCTGAGGGAGCAGCTGACCCTTCCTGTTCCCTGATAGAAAGGGAGGAGGCCTGCTTCTCACATATACTATACAGACTGATATATTTCTAAGAGTAGAGTTAAAAGCTGCAATGGTTTTAAGTTTTGTAGATGGTTAAACACAATAGTGTTCTAATAAAATGCTGACTATCAGGTGAGACATAATTTGGCTTGCAGACATACAAATACATCAAACACAATGTGGTACGAGGTGCATGTTCTTCCTTGTCTGTAGAAGGAGACTCTGTGGATCATGGCATTAAAATGTTATGAGTTTACAAACTTCTACCTGCCTAGGCTACATTCTCTCTTATCTATCATATTATAACAATTATGAAATAGATATTCTTCCACAATTCAGTTAATTATTTTTGGGCTTGAACTAGCAGTAACTATCTCTGTACAGTGTGTTCTGTTGCTCTTTGCTTCCTTCCTGACATTCAGATCCTAAAGTTCCTGCACTGTTTTACTTGGACACTTCAGACCTTTTTCTCACTTCTATTTCAACAATTTCTGATTAAAGATTGCTTCTCTCTAATCTTTTAAATACCCGTCAAAGATCTGGATGTGTTTTCTCTCTCAAGTTCCAACTATGGTTTAATATCAAAGTCAGTAGTGGGCATGTAGAATTTCCTCAGCTATTATCAAAAACCTTGGGTTTTAGCAGCTGGAAACAAAGAGGACTTTGGGTTTTATTACCATCAAATTTCAGAGTGATCAAGTGAATAAGGCAAGATGTCCTTGGGATAAAATGGATAATTATTGTTGCTTGCATAAATAATTAGTAATTAAAAAAAAAAAGAAAAAGGAAGGCAGTCATATTACACATGGCAATATCTGATAGGGAGCAGTCACAGCTATGATAAGTGCATCTCAGCGCCAAATGAATGATCAGGGATCAGTTCTAGTGCCAGCACACCCCAGCAGCAATAAGCAGGAAAGATGATGAACCTCTACTGAAGATAGAACATTTTGTATGCAGCAACGTTTGCAGCTGCTTAGGTTGGTTTAAACTCATCTTAGATTCTAAGGAGTTCTTTGTGGTTCCTTGGAGGAAGGGAAAAACAAGGTATGGGGTAGATGTGATCTTTTAAGGACACTATTGGAACCTCACCCTACCCCTCATAAAAAAGGCACAGGGAAGCTTTTTTGAATAAACACTGGAGGATTTACAGTTATCACTGAAATAGCTCTTCAGTAACATATGAAACTACTATAGCACTTACAGGTATGTTAAATATTAGGAAACAGAATATAATTGAGTATAATGCAATCAATAAATCCTGGCACACAGATAAGTACATATACTTTTCTTTTTGTAGCTTTTGACAAAATTCAGCGATGAAAAGGTAAAGAGCATCAGCAAAAATCTGTGTGAGGAGATAAAGCTACCTAAAGATAAGTGAATATTAGCTGCTTTGTATTTAAGAAAAGCCCCAAATGGAAAAAGAAGAAAATTTTTGGCACATTTTTCCTTGACGTACAGAGATGATGTTATATTTTTTGGGTGGTTCTTCTGACCAAGGATTGCCTCTGGAATTTCGCTGAGCAGAAAAGTAGCTTCGATAAAACCAGAGAAGCGGAATCATTGCCTGTCTTTTTTTCTAACAAAGCAAATCATACTTTCACTCAACTAGCTGTACTTAACTAAGAAAATGTGCCCCTGTGCCAGGAAGAAAATTAGTTTTTCATCATATTTAAACAGCAGTGTCATTGAAAGTTTCATGAAGTTTGTCTGTCTGAGCTTTAAAACAAGATGGAGTGAGCTAGTGAAAATCACTCTTGTCTACCTACTTTATAGTGCAAAAGATAGCTTTGAGCTATGAGAGTGATGTTATCTGCTACTGAACCAAAAGATCAGGTGACAGCTGTGTAGCCCACATTCTTGGCCACTTAATCAGCATTGTCACGAGTCAAAAAAAGGCAGGGTGTTTGGGCCTTCCTCCAATATTTGAATATGAGTCTTTGCTTTTCTATTTCTGCTGTAACATGAGCAAGAGAGTGTTCCTGCTTTCTATCATTATAGGAAGGGTGACTTCATGCTACGGATTATGCAGGGTGGCCTTGATGTCTTACAGAATTCGAGGTATGTTTACTTGTTCTTGTGCCAGTAATACAGAATGAAGAGCACTGCAAATATCACTAGCATCTTAAAGGTAACAGCTCAATAGATAAACACAATCTATAGATCTAATTGTTAAACGCAGATGTATGCCTAGCCGAAGGATTCCTCCTGACATAGGTCAAGCAGACCTGTTTCCACTTTATGGTAAGTATTTGGACCACTCTAACCAGTAATACAGTTCTTGTTCACTTTGAAATTTTCAAAATCATTTGCCAGAAGCAGCTCAGAGATCTGCAATATCGGAAATGGTTCTGCAAGAGAATGATTAGAGGAGAAAGGGCAGCTCTGCCAGGGAATTTTCTGTAATAAAAAGTGTAATTATTCATAATTTATCATCAGGTTGTTTAATTTTCCCTAAGTGTGATGTATACAAATTCCATATTTAAAAATAAAACAAAATCTTTGCAATGAAGGCTGGTTATGTGCATTTCCTACTGATGTATTTTAAAATCTAGAAATCAGTTACAACCATTTCCAGATTTTCTCCTTATTCTACATATCTTACTGTCTGATTCTTTGACTCCTTTCAGCAGGAATAATTTTATTTGTGATAGTTGGGAACTCCTGTGTTCCTCAGCTGAAGTATGTCTATGCAGAGAACTGTAAACAGGTATTTCCTTGAGGTGACCCAGTTCAAGAACAGATGCAAGGTATCTAAAGTATCTGTTTGTCAGTGAAAAACAATCAGTAAAGTACTTTTTTTTTTTTCCATGCAGATGCTTCCAATCCCCTCTCCAGCCAGAGCTTAGCCTTTAATGAACTCTCTTGAATGCATTCTTGGAACCAAACCACCAGTGAACCTGTGGGTTTTGTCTAGTCTTTTCCTGATGCTCTAGTTCTTTTGTACAGTTTCTGGACAGTTTTCATGCACGCTCCAGTACTGAACACAATGAAACACGGCTCACAATTCCCAATCAGCCACGTGTGACCTGTGTTTCCTATTGTTCTTGTGGGTTTAGCAATTCCCTGGAGCTCAACCGTTTCTTAGACTTGCTGTAATTAAAGCAGACCGGTTGTGTCTTTGAAAGTCAAGCACTTTAGCCTCACTCCCACTGTGACCAAACACTCTTATAATGCTCTTCTGTAATCCTCAGAACCCAGCAACTTTCTATCTCATCTTCTCTAAAATAAGGTCAGATAGCTGTAGATATAGGCATGGATTTTTCCAATTCCCTGTAACAAAGGCAGGGTGGGAAGCTACTGTTATATGTCTGAAGACCATACTTTACCACACTGCACAGCTGGTCAGGGATACTATTTCATGTGTCTCTGGACATTCTGAACCAGCAGAGCTCATCATCAGCATAAACATTGGTGTAACTGCTCATTTCTGGACTTTTAGTGGCAGATCTACTAGAAGACAAACTTTAAGCTTATTTCGTTGCACGTGAAATTACTTAGGACACTTCTTGAGTTTAATTTTTGTGCTACAAGGGTAACACTTTCTAATTTTTTTACAGTTTCTAATTTTTGGAAGCTATAACTGCAGCTTTTAAAGAAAATAGAAATTACCTCAATTGTGTAACCACGAAAAAAAAAAAAGATTTTTTATTGCAAAACACCCATAGGTTACCAAGGCTTCGGGGAATTAAGGCAACGGCTTTTTTTTTTTTGGGGGGGGGGGCGGGAGAAGATTGACGTTCTAGGCAAACAATAAACTAAGAGAATACTTGCTATTGAAAGAAAAAGTCTGACGTCAGGAAACACAACAATTAATGCTATTCTGCCCCCTCGCGTTAACTTTTGAGGCAGCTGCCGTAGCCCCACACATCCCGAAGTTCATGTCCCTTCGCGGGGATTGCGTCCAGTCGCGGGTGCATCACCCAAAACATAACAGAGCAGCGTCCCGAAAACAGCATGGTTGGGCGATCACTGGAAATGATACAGCTGCGTGGCCAAGCTCGGACTTAATGTGTTGTATGTAAAAATAGTTCAGAATACGCACAAATCACTAAATATGCCGGAGCTCGCACGGCCATGTGGGGGATGGGTAGAGTTTAGAGTTCAATTGAAAGCGGCAGCGAAGCCGGCTAACTACATGGAAGAGCAGCATGGAAAAGAGAGGACCTGTGCTGGAGAACAATCAGAACCTAGAACCTGAGCTCAAGCTCTTAAAACCAGCATTATCTAAATTCTTGCTTTTATCGTTTTAGTAACCCACACGGAATAAACAAGGCATTAAATTTGGCCACAGTTGCACTTGAAAGGAAAAGCTTTCATTGAAAGCGAAGGCCAACAAAAATATTTCCACTTCTAGAACTTCACTTTAGTTTTAAAACCGCTTTAAAACAGCAAATACATCCTTGCAGTGCCATGGACACCAGCAGCCAAAGCCCCAGTGGGAGGACTGTATTTCAGACGTGATGCGGAGATAAATGCCAGAAGTCACACGCTGCAAACGATGAGAGATAACTGCCATTTTAATGTGATTTCATTTCCATCACTCCCTCTCTAACCCTGCTAATTCCTGACGTTATTCTTCACTGGCAGGACTAAGAGCTGTGCCCGTGTCTTGAACCGGGGGCCGGGCTGGGCGCTCTCCAGAGATCCCGAAACGCTCCGGAGGGGCGAAGGGTGGCTCTTACCGAGGGCTAGGCAAGGAGATAAAGTTTTATGAGCAGCACGCGAATGCGAAGCAATTAATGTATAAGACAGTGCCGCTCCTCGCCAGCCCGTTGAACCCATTTACATCTTGATTTCCTCCCGGTACCAGCAGCTCGACGTGCGGGCAGGGCTCTCACGCTTGCGGTTCCCGCGGAAGGCTAAGCGGTGGCCTCCAACTAGTTCTTCCGACAGACTCCAGACCGCCTGTACAAACAAACCGAAGTGCTTATGGAAAGCCGGCGCTCTCCCCCTCTCCTGCGCTTCCCCTTCCGTGTCCCGGTGCTCGGAGCAGCGCCAGAGCGGCGGGGCGGGGACGAGCCCGCTGCCCCGGGGCTGGACTGCTCTCTCCCGCGGGGCTCCGTCGCGGCGGGGCAGCGACCCGCGGCGGCCACAACTTCAGCGCCTCCGGCTCTGGCCGGGGCCGGCCCGCGGCAAAGTTACCGAGACGCCTGGCTGAGATTTTTTTCTTTTTTTTTTGATCCTTCTTCTCTTCCCTCCGCCCTGTCCGCGAACTTTCGACGTCGTCCTGCCCGGCACGGAGCCACCACCTTCTCAGCGAAGAGAGTCGCACTCGGGGCAGTGGGGCGGGAAGGACGCGAGCGCTTCGCCCTCGCAGCCGGCGGCCGCCCCCGAGCTGCTGTCGGCGGCGGGGCCCGGCCGCCTCGCCCTCTAGCGGGGGAGAGCGGCGGCGCCGGCGGCTGGGCGTGACTTTCCGCGCTCCCTTCAGCCCGCCCGCCCGCCGGGGGGGACCGCGAGTCAGTCAGGGAGCCGAGCTGAGCCCGGACGAGCGGCGGCGCCGGCCGAGGAGGCTCCGCGGTTAAGGGTGCCCCCCCGGGCACCGGGGGAGGCGAGCGGCGCCCGCACGGCCCCCGGGGCAGCGGCGCGGCCGGAGGAAGGCAGACGAGTGGGCGGCCGCCGGCCACTTCGCACCCTCTTCCCTGCCCTTAAGAGCAGAGAGAGGGCGAGGAGGGGTGAACAGCCCGCGGGGCACCAAGCGCGGGAGTCTGGCTGCCCCCTCCTCGCCTGCCCCACTGGACTGGAGGGGGCCGAGAGGGGCGCCTCCTACTTTGGCAAACACTTTGGCACTTTGCTGGATTCGGAGCAGGAAGGGCTGGAAATATGGGGAAAGTTGGAACTTGCCTGGTTACTTTGGCCGGACTTTTGCTGGCAGCGGGAGCGCAGACGTTCACAGGTAAGGAAGGAGTCGGCTCGCCAGCCCGGAGCCGGGCAGCCTTCCCGGGGGCCAGGCGGCGGGCAGGGGGGAGCGCGGGCACCTCGGAGGCGATGGGGGTTTCGTTTGGGTTTTTGTTTTCTTCTGTATTTTTTTCCTTTTTTTTTTTTTTTTTTTTTTCCCCGTCTTTTATTTTTCCATCCCCATCCCCCTGACGGGTCTGACACTTCGGAACCGCTGCGTCGATGGGGTGGAAAAAGCGTCCCAAGGAGGCAGCGATGCCGGGATGCCGCTCAGCTGGCGCCCCTGAGCCCCGATGGAAGGTCGAGAGGCTGGCGGGGCTCGGTCAGCCCTAGGGCAGGGCTGGAGGGACGGGCGGGACTCGGGCTCGCTCCGGCGTTTTTCCGCCGCTGACTTCCCGAAAGTTTCCCGCTGCCCCGGCACGGGAGGCGGAGGGGCGAGGTGAGCCGGTGCCTGGCGCTCCGCCCGCCGCCGCGGCTGGCGACTGGGGAAGGAGGGCTTGCGCTGCTCCCCGGAGGGGCCGGCGGGGCCCCGCGGCTCTGCCCGCCCGCCGGTGCCTGGGCACCGGCCGCTGCCGCTCCCCGCCCTTGGCGCTGCCCGGAGGTGCGGCTGTGAGAGGCAGAGCCGGAGGGAAAGCCCCGGCCCCACGCTCTGCAGCCCCCAGAGCGTCACCTGAGAGGGCAGGGCAGAAGCTGCCCGCGTCTGAAGGGTGCCGGCATTCATAGCCAAGGGGAGCCCGGCGAAGTGCCCCATCAGCGGCGGCGTTCCTCTGTTGCCTGAAGCCCCAGACCTGCAGATGGTTATTTTGGTCTCGAGTCCCCTGCCTGCGCCCCTGTCCTATTTATATGTTGGAGAAACCCGTAATTTTAGACAGAAATTTGGATTGTGAAATAGTTCTGTGTGCTCCGCTGCGAAGAGTAACTTCAGATTTTTTTTTGGTTTGTTTTGTTCCTAACATGAAGTTAGTGCAACTGAAAGCACGTTAAATTGAAGACATCTGGTCCTCAGCTCGTGCGAAGTGTGCTTTCATCTGGTGGGAAGCAATCCTTCGGACTCCTTGTTGCTCAGGCTGCAGAATAGTTTATATTTTGCACATTACATGTTGCTTCTATGGAGCACTGTACCTAAACCAAGTTTTACGGCTGAGAATTGGTGGTCTGGTTTAAAACTTCTTCTTCTTCAAAAAAGAATCTGGTTTTATGTTTGATTCCAGGGACTTCTTGTATACGTAGCTGCATTTCCCGTAGCTTCTTGAGAGCATTTTTACTGTAGATGAGACAGAAGATCTCCAGGTAGAAAAAACGTTTTGTTCCAAGGTGATATGTAACAATGATGAAATATTTTCCAAACTTCTGTTAGAAGGAAGGTATGCTCTGCATCGAGTTATGAAACTGGACTCAGTCATATTAGCTCTGCAACTCATTAATGTTGGAAGTCTAGTGTCCAGACTTCAATGGGAGCACTTGATTTATTAAGATAAATCTGTAACTCATTGCTGACCTGTGTGAACTGTCTTGCTTCTTGTTTAAAGTTAAGCAGGGGCGACTCTTTTGGATATTTCAATGGCTTGTGCATGCGATGTGCTGATACTGTACCGGCAGCAGCGATGAAGTGCTGTTCGTGTTGCTGAAGACCAGTCTCACATTACTGTTCAATTTGTATCCGTTGTATTCATTTACCTGACACACGCTGTGGAGAGAACAGTGCTATAAACCACAAACAGTTCACCAATGACTTGTGCATGCAGTTATTCCAAAGGTGCAGTTCCACACCATCTGAAGTACTCAGTAACGGAGGCTGCTATTCACACATTTCAGTGACTTTGCAGAGGCTGGCATGGGATGCAGAATCTTCCCAGTTTTCTCCCCATGTGTGCATATGTACATGTATGTTAAATATTGAAGGTAAACATTATTTGTGAAGATGCATGTACAGAAGTTTTTCTTTTTAGTATTGCTTCTCAGCACTTGAAACAAAATCGATGAAATTTCCATTTTTGTACTTTACCATATGAAGCTTGTGTCTGGGTATCATGTTTGCTTGGGGGGACGAATGCTGTTTCTTTGGTTAAAATCTTGATGCATTAGCATCATAGAAATCAAATGGCAGAAAAATCCATCCTTGAGTTGCATAGTTATCTTTTGTAATAGCTGTCCCTTATTGCAAAAGGGAGTTACATGACTAACCTATGAAAAGTTTAAAAACAAAGAAAAAAGAAACAAAGCCAACTCCACAGATGTTCTAAGCGAAGAATAGCAGTGTGGGAATTACGTGCCTGTGGCATTTATAGTTCCATTTTTATTTTTGCCCTTTTCTAAACTGACTGATTTGTTTCACAAAGATTGGTTCTAATGTTACGTTCAGCTATTGTCTTATTTGAATTTCCTATTTAGAAAATAATCTTACTGAAAGATCAGATTTTGGCTTTTTAAGGCCTAGGAGCTTTCAAGTAATCTTTAAAAAGCAGCTTAACAGTTAATAACAATGAGATTTTCTCCGAGTCCTTAACTAAAGATTTTAAAATTCTGGGTTCATCAGTTCAAGAATTAAATTATCTCAAGAATTTGAATTCAAGAGGTCTTACTGAAAACATTGTTTTAAATGGACAGTGCTGCTTATCCTAAGTTTTTAAAAGTAGCTGGACTCTTACTGCAAGGTTAGTTCTGAAGACTGAATGCTAATATTATAAAAGTCCCTGAAAAGTGGTGTTCAGTCATAGAAAATGCCACTTGACTCCACCATGTTCCTTCGTCCACCTCCTTGGTAGATTATTCAGGCTAGGGGAATCAATTCACTCCTGTAAGGGATTTAGGTCAAACATAGAGGTAAGGGAAGTTAGAAGGGACATTGTAAACTTAAATATTTGATCTCACATAAAATTAAGGGTGTGGATGGGATGAGTTCTGTCAAATACAAAAACGGGGAGCTGAAATTGAAAGCAAAAAAATGTATAATAGAACTTGGAAACTGTGCTTTTATGAAGGCATTCGTATTCAGGTAGATGTAAATGTGCACACAGCCTGAATTCTGAAATTGGTGTTTCTTGGTTACAACCTGACTCTTATGGAGGGCGGGCTATTATTAGTCTGTTATCTTCTCTTTAGCTGTGAAAAGCACCGAGGTTGTATATCAACCCTCTTTTTATGGCACTGGTTTAAAAAGTTTCAGTTTTTCTCTGAGAAGGAATGAGTCCTATTGCAGTGAGAGGGATGGACAGACTGAGTAAAAATGCTTTTGGAAGGCCATTCTTAATGAACCAGGTCTAGTGGCAATTATGAAGAGAAGAAAAGGACGAAAAGTGCTGTACAAAACTTGAAAATCACTTTTCCTAGTGGGTAGTACAGGTTGTACATAAAGAATATTAATTCTTAAGCTATTTCATGGATTAAAAATACAAAACCTTGCATTCTGAATAGATGTTGTGTCTTAGATGCATCTGTTCATTTTTGGGTGTAGGCACTTTAAAAAGAAGGATCACATTTTCCAGAAAAGAGAGGTAGAGAAGGGGTTTGACATGCTGAAGTTGAAACTTACTGTGATCATGTTGATGTTTGGTGACTGCAGAGAAAAGAAAGAATATAGGTTAAGTCTTCATAGGTCCTATGCTAGCTGAAATGAAGCTCCTGGCAATGTCTAGAAAATAAGAAGTTTCTGGTATAATTAACTATGTTAAAAGAGATTTCTCAGAGCATTCAGAATCTCTGTTTGAAAGTCTGTAATAGCTATTCTGATCACTTTAGCAACAAAGAACTCAAAGTGTAGTTACATCTCACTTTAGCAAATTCTGCTTTTGTTTGCATTGTTTATTCCACCTACTTTTCTTTCTCTCCACACATCCATCAAGTCTGTATTCCTGCATCTTCTAAGGGAAGTAACATATGCCAGTGAAGATGCAGCTTTACTAGTGGCTGATGCAGTTAGTCAGCTCATCTGCAAAACTATTCCAGCTACAGTTCACGGCATGGACTTGGCCTCACTGAACAGTGAGAGTTGAGGGGGAAGAATCTCAAACCAAACTTCCCGCTGTTTAGAGATTTTTGCTGCTGCTTTTACAGCTGTTAGGTGAATGACTTGATTTCTGTTTTACATCTAAGACTATTCATATTTAAAATACTCCAGTAAATTAATGGAAGCATTTTGAAAAATCTGCTTCTCAATGTGATACTATTTTTTAGCTTTTTTTTTTTTTTTTAAGTTTTTGCAGTTATAACAAATGAAGTAAAGTTTATGCTACCATGTAAACTGGAAAGTGCTTTAGAATGCTTCAGGTAAAAATGAGTCAGGGCACAGTTCATCAAAAAAGAAACTGGGTGGTGGGTATGGTTTTTTTTTAAATTTATTTTATTTACTTGTTCTGGTTTCAAAGATAGTAATGAAATATCATCAAAATTTAAAAATAAATCTTAGAAAATACTGCAAGGATGTAATAGCACTGGGTGAAAAAGAATGCTATGGTGTTAATTTGGTCTCATGATTTAGCAGTTGTCAGAGTTGATGACCAAAACAAATCAAAGTGTCCTGAAACAATATCAGTGCAATAATATATGAAATAATAATATCTTCAGTGCTCACACAAGTTGCTAGATTGACAGCTAGAGAGACCAAATCCCCAGGTAAATCACAAAACACGTTAGGGTAGAGTGAGCAAGCTGCTGAACTACACCTCAGTAGTGTCATTTGAGTGTGACCTGGAGACATGGGGATGGTTTATTTCTCATGTGCGCTCACCCACACCCTGCCACGGTCAGCGAAAATGGCAAACAGGCGAGTTGCTGGTGGCCAGGTCAGTTCTACACGTTCCTGCTGAGACCACCCCTTGAGTGTGCATCCTTGGATTCAGCTGGGGGGAAGATAATAAGTGTAGACTTGATGGAACAAAGCCCAATGATGTTGCGGGGTCAGGACCTGTGAACTGATCCTGTATTTCATGTGTTGCAACTTTAAGCTAAAGGAAAGGCTTTTTGAGAGGGATATCTATAGTGTTTAAAGCTTGTTAGTATCCCTGTCAAACACTTATTTCTATGCTATGTCACTAAATTCTGAAGATGTTTCCCCAGGAAATGGCATGCAATTATGAACCTTTCAGCTCACAATTATGACTCTTGTGTAAAGAAGTAGTAGTTTTGAAAATTTTCCCAGGAACAAACTGTCAGTGTGTGAATGCAGCTGAATTATCTGCTCATTTTCTTTGGGAAAAATTGAGAATCTTCTCCTTATTTTGTTTAATTTCATTTGGTTTTGTCGATAACTTCCAGTTCTCATTTCTGATGTGTAATGTTATATGTTAAAACAGGATTTTGGGACACTGAAACCCATTTGGAGCATATGGTCATATATTTAGGGGGAAAAAAAAGTAGCAATAAATTTTCCTATGTCAATCTGTTCATCCAAATATATTCAGATACTTCTTTATGAATTTTGTCATGTCTTCCAGAGTTTTGCCTGCTGTGATCTGCTGCTGATCACTAGGTGTAGCTGCATCTCTAAATCCATTTTTCTAAGCGTAGAAAGAGAAAGGGCTGTAAGCTAGGCTTTGTGAGAATGTAGGTGTATTTGGAGGTGGGGAGGTGTAAAAATAGGTGATGGATTTTTGTGACCTAGAGAATTTTAATCCATTGGTGGCTTGTTTGCATCAGTTTGATTACAATACAAATGAACTTTTAATTACATGTAAAAAAGCTGATTTCAGTATCAGTGTTAGTATTCAACAGAAAGATGAATTAATGTTGTAATATGACAAAAAATACATAATAAAATGCATGAAACTACAGAGAAATTTTCAGTACTTTCCTAGTGTTTTAAATACGAGAATTATTGCTGCAGAGAGCTGATAAACTTTTCTTTAAGGATCAGTCAAGATGGTTAAGATATAACCTTAAGTTTTCTGTGAGTATGTCTCCTCACAACCTATTCAGAGCCTTTCTGATCCATTCAGAATAATTATCTATGGAGGTGATGTTGCTGTTTGTGGAATTCTGCTCTCCTTTTGGCATAAGGAGGTGTTACGTTGGTTTTCAAGCCATGTGGCTTCCATTAATGCTGTGAGGAGGTAGAGGGTAAGGTGCCATATACACTTTAAAAATGAAGGAAAGACATTTTTGTGCCCAGATTCCTGAGAGTAATGACAGTGAAAATTAAGGTGTATTTACGCCTCTAAGCCATACCCATGCTCAGTATCTGCAGAGAATGGGAAAGAAGTGTCTCAGCCAGAAGTGTCTGACTCAACAGTGACCCTTTGCCACACAGGGAGCAATGGTAGGAGGAAAAGAAAAGTAATGACTGTAGCTGTTCAGACAAAGCCATGGCAATATTAGCAGGAAGGAGTTCTGAAAACAGGTTGGATTTTGTGTGTTTTGTGTGTTTTGGGGGGGAAAGATGGGAAAGAAGGTATAGCATTTGCTGGAAAAATGGAAGAGATGAACATTACTAAAAAAGAAGACGTAAAAAAATACTCTGAAGTCTAAAAGGCAGCTGAATTACTTGGGGAAAACAGAAGTGAGTTTATAATTATTATTCACGTTTTCTTAGTTTTTATTATCTTAGTTTTCAACACATTTTTTAACAATGTATTCAGGGCTCAGATATGTCTTCTGACAGCTTTACACAGCAATAGTTGATTATCGTTACACATATGATTAAATGTAATGACGTTAATGAATCTTTAATTGTTTTTCTGTGAAATATTGTAAACCCAATATTTTGCTTATGACTCTTTGTTTTTCCCCTCCCCAGCCCCCATGTGTAATCTACCCTGATTTAGAAAAACAATTTTTGGCCAGAGTGGGATTTTTTGAGGGGTAGATTAACTTTTTTATTGCTCCCCCTTGGTTTTTTGTCTTTTTAATCTTCTTCACTGTTAAGCTATTATAAATATCTCTTACAGCATTTTTTTTGTTAATCATTAGAAATGTGTTTTTGCTCTGGAATAACTAACAGCTAATTACCTCTTTTATCACTTCAGCTCTTCATCTTCTAGGAGAATGAAATAGAGCATCACATGCCGGTTTTAGAGCAGATTTTTTTTTTCCCACCACACATTTTTGGGGGATTTTTTTGCTTATTTGTTGTTTTGTTGCTTGGCTTTTTTTGTTTAAGGCGTGGTTATTTTGGGGTAGTTTTCAGAAAGATTATGCTTTATTATCTTGAATCCTTTCACATCTTTTATCCTAACTATAAAATCAAATATGGTTTATACTATTTATAAATAATGTAGTGGATAGAATACTTTTGTCAGTGGACCTTTGTTTTAATTCTGTAGCACATAAATGTATGCTCGTTAGGTGAAAGAACTGTTAATTTGTGCTGATGAGATTCTAGCATAAGATTGAGGAGGCTATTACAGGACTTTCTGTGTACTTTCAGGTGGATAAATAGTGGATCAGTAACCTAATAGTTAAGGTTTGCTTGATGGAGTTGTTATTGCAGATAAATTGACTGGCTATTTGAATTTCTTTTTTCAGGTGAATATACATTAGACTGAGTAAATAATTTCCACCCCTGATATGTGCGTTTACATACTTGTGAATATGCCTGTAATCTGTGTACTAGTTTGTATGTCTCTCTCCTAAAGTTGAGGAGTTACTACCCATTAGCAGACCTTTGCATTTTTCATGGTGTACTTGACATAGAGGTAGTGGCTGGGGGGTTGTATTTTTTTTCCCTCTATGGCCAAATAATTCCTTATTTTGGCAGCTGATGCTTAGTCATTCTGCTATGGCTTATGGAGTAGTTTGTGACCAAAAAATGGTCATCTATATGCACATCTTAGAGTTTTGGTTACGAAGTCTGCATAGTTTCTGAGGGTAAAGTTTCTCACAGATTCTGAGAAAAAGGATCTCCAGTTTTGAGAAAAAGAGTGTTGCCAGGTTACATCTCGAGAAAAGGTGAAGATTTCTTAAAGGGATTCACATTGTTCTCTACCTCCATAGAAACTTCTGTTTGTCTCACTTCTACTATTTTTTACCTTCATGGCTTTTACTGTCCTAACAAACAGTTCAGTGAGCAGTTGAAAACAAACATGAAAGTCAATTGCCGTCTCAATGAACTGTGTGAGGCACCACAGCAGGCATCACTGTTTCCTCTGTAGCTGCTTAGTTTAGTACAGTTGCTGTTTTGTCTTACATGATGTAGATATTTGTTTTGTTTGAAAAATTTCACTGTTGTGTTTTCCATCCTCATCCACCGTGAGAAGTCCAATGTTTCCTAACAACTCTACAGCCTGCTCAGAGTGTGCTCAAAGGTGTGGCAGAAACTTGAAAGAAAATGTTTTTGTTTCGAGGTGTTGGACACTGTTTGCACACCTGTTGGGACTACATATAGCATATTGAAATTGCTGCGATGTTTCTGTCGATCCGTGTAATTCACGAACAGCAGTGCTCTGATGATTAATTTGCAAGTTAAAAGTGTTTCTATAGTGTAATACCTCTTTTTACTTAACTGTTTTAAGATATGTCATAAAATCTTGACCAAGGAACTGATTTCTCTCCACTGAACTTTCTGAGCCTGGAGACTTCTGGTTCCACGTTGGGATGACATTGCCTAACGTGAACTACACCCCTGGAGGACAGCATGAGGAAGACATACATATATGTGTGTGTATATAGATATTTGTGTACTTTTTTTAAATTCTTGTTTTAATAGTTGCTTAGTGATCAGAACTCCCGCATAGGTGTAGGAGATCCAGATTTAATTTTGTACTCTGGCATTTGACTGTGACATGGATGAGGATCTTCATAGCCAGTCTAGTTGGAATTTCTTTTCTTTTTTTTTATCTCTTTCCCCATGGTTGAGAAATCTGCTAAATTTCCATTTACAAAACATTTTAAAAAAGGAAGGTGATAGCTCAGAACCCCAAAACATATTTAGAGAAAATCTACAGCAGCCACTTATCACCAACTCTTGCTTCAGTTTTCCCTGGAAACTCAAAAACATGGTTAAATACTGTCACATGTTTAGGAGATAGAGGCAGTTATGGACATTTCCAGGAACCATAGTGCTCAGTGGGGTAGTTCTTATGTTAATGACCGAAAATGGCTATAGCCTTTTTTCTTTAATGTTACCTTTTCTGAATTCTGCAGAGTAGATGAAGATTATTTTACAAAGCACTGCATTCAACACTTTATTATAAGCACTTTACAGAACACATCATTTAAGCTTTTTCTTTTTAACTTCTACAGAGACAGCTTGATACTGAAGTAATTTCTCAGTTATGTAAGATAAATTGTTGTCCTAGTAATAATTTTGAGGCACTGTGCAGCTGATGGCCTTTTTACTGTGTCTGAGAGATGTCATCTTGACTCTGTCCTAGCTCAGGGGAAAACCTTTGCAAGCAACTTCCTAAATGGGAAAGAAACCTTTTGGGGTTAGGTCTGTGAACATCACAGATGTTGTGTTGGGAAACCAACAAAACCAAAAGACAACTCAAGTTAATAATCTCTTTAAAACCTTAGAGGGTGAAAATGTCAAATGGAAGCCTGTATGTTGTCCAACATTAGTACCGTTTATGGCAACGGCAAAGCATGTGGTTTGAAGAACACATATAAAGTTCATGAGGTGTGTTTTAGTTATTTTTGCTTCAAGAATTGTTGTTAGAATTGCCTCTATAAATCTAGGCTAGTAAGAGATTTATGTGAATTGGCGTAGCACTTTCATTTGTGGATTTGGAGAACACTGGGGTTTGTTTTATTTATTTAAGAGTGTTTGAGATGAGCACACACCCTTTAGAGCAAACATGCATTGAAATTGCATAGGGCCCAGGAGCCCAAGGCGAGTTGAAACACCCTGACAAGTAAAACCCCTGACTTCTGCAGCAGCCAGAAGTGTACCACTAGCAGATAGGGACAGGGGTTTTAAAATGAGTCTTGTGGAAGGTTCAGAGCTGGATCCTTATATGTACAGTTCCTCTTCGGAAAGTTTGTCCATGAGAATCTGGGACTTCCTTGCATCCTGAATTTTGGGCACTTAAATGTTACCCTCGTTCAAAACTTTCTGTGGCCACAGAAAGGTGTAAACATAAAAAGCTTTAAAGTATTGTTGAAGTTGTAGCCCAGTATATAGCATAAGGTTATGCATGCAGGGAAATGATGTAGAAATAGCCCCTTAAAAATAATTTTCGTCAGCTACTTCTGTTTTCAATCATGGACAAACATACTGTAGAGTCTGTGGGTTGATTTACTGGCAGATCATTGCTGACTGTGAACTGTACCTTCCTCTGTCCTGTAGTGGAATTGGAGTGTTGAAGAGTAGATACTAATTCTGACTTGGAGTAGGGGTGAAGCATATGTTCAGACTGAGAATTTCAGATAAAGACTGTCTGGGCTTTATCTAGCTGAATGGCCAAGGTCAACTCAAGGGGAATTAGGGAATGTAAACAGTGCATGCATTGTCTGCTGCATTTGAAATTTTTTCTCAGATTTCTACAGAGAAACAGAGGTCTAAATTTTTATTTTGGAAGGTATCTGTAATGACTTGGTGATGAATGGAAATGGAAAGCAGCAACTGTGGAGTCACTCTGGCATCAATCAGAAACTACTTCAGAGGTTTTGGTTATATGGATTGGGTTGCAGTTTAGGCTGCAATATAGAAACTTGTGTTTTTAAAGTTACTGCTTGCCTGTCATTTCTGTTGAGCCCATTACAAAAAATAGAACCAGTTTCTGATGTGTAGCCCAAACCCCAAGACTGCAATGAGTATTGTCCATATTTCTGAATTACATTTAATTTCAAAATGAATGTAAACTTGTGGTTTCATGAATTGGTCCACAGTAAATCTCCTTCGGTCAAGCAGTATCTGATGTACTTGCTTGCTTCAAATCAGTGCTCTTAGTGGTTGGATCACAGCTTTTCAAACAACAGTTTGGGAACCATTCACTGCCCGTGAGTGAGAAATCTCACGTTTCCAGCGTTCAGTCTGTTGAAGTCTTCACAAACAGCAGTGTCACAGTAGATTTGCAGCAGTGAAAAATTAATTCTTGCTTGTATACCAGGATTAAAAAATGTCTATTTCTAGACTTTTGGGAGGAGAACTTCAAAAAAAGGGATCTGTATGCTTGAAACTGGCTTTGAGCAAATATGTGACATTCACAAGCAGCCCCATTGCCATGATTTCAGTGCTTTGACTCTGCCCAGTGGTCTAGCAATAAAAGAAAGAATAGGCCAATTATAGTAATCTTCCAGACCTGTGTACTGTGGAATTTTTTGCAGAGGAAGAGGGAGGTTTCTTACCTGCTGTCAGTTCTAAAATTGTGCTTTAGTACAATGTATTCCACAGCAAATATAATTCATATTTAACAAAGCTGCTAACCACCAGGCCAACTTTAAGAATACATTGCTTACCTGCCACCCCCTGAGTTCTATCCTTTGCCTTTCTCTGCTCATGTCAGCTCCTCATCACTATTTTCCACAAATGGAATCATAGAATGGCTTGGCTGGGTTGGATGGGCCAACCAGATGCAGATCATCTAGTTCCAAAACTCTTTTCATGGGCAGGGACACCTGCCACTAGACAAGGTTGCTCAAACCCTGGCCAACCTGGCCTTCAACGCTTCCAGCTTGGGGCTTCTGCAACTTCTCTGGGCAACCCGTTGCAGTGCCTCACCAGCCACACGGTAAAGAATTTTTTCCTAATACATGATCTAAATCTGCTTTCAGTTGGAAGCCATTTCCCTTTGTCCTACCACTATGCTTCCTGATGAAGTGGCCCTCTCTGGCATCCTTGTAGGCCCCATTCAGGTACTGGAAAGTTGCTATGGTCTCTGTGTAACTTCTCCATGAATAATTTGTGCCATCCTCTGGGCAGCAGTGACTGAGCTGGGGAGAGAGCTGAGCCTGCAGGATGGCAGCTCTGATGTGGACTTCCTGCATTGCTGGGGGGCACTTTGGCCCTTACAGTTTGGAGAAGTATGTGCGTGTTTCCAGAAGGCTGCAGAGCCTCTGGGTAGCTGTGGTGGAAGCTTGGGGATACAACTCCTGACTGCCTAAGTATCATTCATAACAAGTTAGGGGATTGGCCTTTTTTCTTTCTCCTTGAGACAGAAAAGACCAAAATGACGCACACGATAGCAAAGCATGTGCTTATGAGTAAGCACTGTGAATGAGTGAAGTCTTGCTTTGCAGTGAGTGCGTTCACACGGAACACTTGATAGCAACAGCAGGCAGTGCTGGTGGGGAACGAGATGCAGCGGCCAGATCTGGATTTCAGACCAGATGGACGTTGTTCATAATATTATTTGGGTGTGAATGGTTTTTACTAGAGTGTGAAGTAAACTGATGAAGATTTTTTGTATGTTTGTTTTCAAGCTAAAAAGAATTAGTAATACTGGCCCTAATTATACAAACACAAGCTTAAAACTTCAAGACAAATACAGTCAGTTTTGGGCATACTGTCAAAGTAATTAGAAAAAGCTCCTGCTAGTGCAAGTAAATCAGATGTTAACACAAGTCAGCATGAACACACCAATATTGGCATTTTGTAAAATTTTTGTAGTTACATGTATAATTTTCTGGAAATTGGAACAGCGCTTTTCAAACACAGCAGTTGAAATTTTTGAAATTTTAATTTCTTATGATAATTAAAGTGGTTTTTTAGCCTGCCTTTGAAAACTCATCTGAAATATTTTTCTGTGTGAGCTGTGTGCCATTAAGAAGCATGCTAGAGATATCAGCTCTTTTTAAAAATCTTTTGGGCACTGTTTGCGGGAGAAGGTGACAAAGACTCTTTCATTAGATATGTCTGCTTCCTTGCTTAATAGATACAGAATAAAAGTGGTTTGCAAAGATTTGGAAGAGGGTCACTTCTTTATTCAAATATTGCAATCAAATATTGTATAATATAATATCCATACCTTGGGTTGACTTAGGTTTGTCCATGCTGACCTGTTAATTTTGGCCTTGTTTCTATGTGCACTTCTAATGCATATGCAGTGTATTTCACACTACTGGTACAAATTTTTACTAGTGAAAATTTTGATTTAAGATGAGCTCAGATGTTGCCACTCTGTACTTACTGTGCAAATTATTGTTGTGGTTCCTACTGATGAAATTTCAATTTATGAGCAGGCTGCTGGCCGTGCACACATCGTCCTGTACACTGCAGTGTATGTTCGCATTAGCAGAAGCTGAAGTGGTCTATTAAAGCATTCAAGTTCTCACTCCCATATTGAGAGCAGCAGATTCCTTCTTAATCCTCATATAGCTGATGTCTCTGCTGGAGTGTTAATAGATAGTCTAATTTGTGAGCTAAATTACTAATTGTATTATGAGCCTAAACCTTATTAAGCCTTTTGTGTAGAATTAGATCACAGAGCTTTGGGAAGCTGAATGCTGGTTGGGTTCTGTTTCCTCTCTTTAATGACAGGAGCAAGTTTTACTGGAGGCTTCAGCACTACATAGCTCTGAGACTGCAGCTGATTTCTTTTGCTGCCTTCTACAGTATCAATAGAATCCTAAGTTTGAAAAGCCGGGTGACTTTAAAAAATAGCTGAAGGTTTCCAAACAGGGTCTCAGGTATCCAAAAGCAGTAAGATTAGCTGAGGTGAGGCCGTGATTGGGACTAGAAAAGGATTACTCTGATCTTGTGTACACACACTCGGTGCAGGTCCACCTATGTGGGAATAGTTTGGATCATTCAAAAACTGTGTAATGGCTGCAGTTGTATAATGGGATAATGGATTTAGTAGAGGTATGTTCCTGTCATAGTTCAGGTAGATGAACTCTTAAGTTACTTGAGTTATTTTTGTTTCTGAAGATACTCACTACCCACCTAGAGATGGAAAATATGCCTTATCACGCAGCTATGCCATCAATTTCATGAGCTCTCCTCATCTGTTTCTGTTCAAATCTGTCTGTTTTCAGAGCTGGTTCGTGCTCCCCACTCTGACTTTGCTCTGGAGTCAGCCTGCTAATGCAGCCCAGTTGGGGATGGAGCTAATTGCCTCCAGCAATGAATCAGTAATAAACAAACAAAGTGGGACTTAGTGGATTTTGACATCACTTGCGATAAATTTTTATGTTGACGTGGAAGGTGACTGAACTACTGCGCCTTTGATATAGGAATATTGCACTCAGGGCAATTAATTTGCTTGAAGAGAAAATACTTTCAGCTACTCCATACATTTTCCTGTGCATACACAAGATAGAGTTGCAGTAGTATGGAGTTTTACTCTCTGCACGTTGAGCACAGCAGAACTCTAAGCTATTGTGAGAAATAGGTCTGTTTCACACCTGAAATTCTCAGAGCTCTGTATGTACTTAATGGCTTTGCTTTTTACTATTGTAAATTAATGCCATTTGACATGCATGGGTAATTAGTGAAAATAATGCGCTGTGTAGCTTGTGTCACGTCATCTTATTTTTAAAGAGCTTTCTCTGTTTCTGTTCTTGCATTACGTTTAGTGTTTCTGCATCACATTTAGTAATACACTTTTTAGAGTATAGTAATATAGAAATTGATGTTTGTCCTAAGATGGAGAAAATCAGAGGCTTCAGCATTGGACCGTTCCATGTACATTGCTGCTCTCGAATTATGTACTGTATTTATTAAGGTATGGTGAGTAGAGCAGCCAAAAGTCATTGCCAAAAGCTAATTGTCTTCAGGTGTGTTCTGTAGCAGTCTGAATTTGTTAGGAGTTTCTGTGTAACTCCCAAGTTTGTTTTTTGAAGTATTTTGGTAGGTGAATAGTTTTTGAGGGAGTTATTGTATGTTGAAAAAAAAATCTAGTGTTCACTTAATCAAATACAGTATGTCTGGAGATGAAAACTCAGGTTTTTAAAAACTACTCAAGGGCTCTGCATTCTAAATTTCTGCTGAAGAGGGGTTCATGCTGAAACTCACAATTGACCTTGTCTACCTTTTGGTACCAGTTGTGACTCTCACTGGCTTAGATTGGCAGATCAAACAGTTTTGGGATCCAGGAATAAGAGAACTTCAGAGGTTTTTGCGTGCTTAGTCAGAGGCATGGCTAGGAATGCAATGACTGTTCCAAATCAGGCTGCTGCTTCTGTAGAAGAGAATAATGCAGGTCATTGAGGCACACACTTCATTAGAAAGGCTGAACTAATGTTATAAACCCTAAAGGCCTAACTGATGTCCTGGGAGGGACTGAAGTGATAATGCTGTGCATTTCTGCGTATTCAGAAAAGCAGGTTAATTCCTCCACCTCTAGACTCTGTGCTTAAAAAGTTCTTTATAAAGGAGTGCCTTTCTAGTCTGATTTTGTTAAATAGTCTTGGTGACTCTTGTAGTCTGGCGCTGATGGATTTATTTGTGGCGTGTGTTTGGTTTCGGTTTCCTCCCTTAGGATAACAAATGGTACTGAACATCAGTAGCATTCTTGTGATGATTCTCTTCATGCTCTTTTCATACAGAAGGCCAAGAATTTGTTGGTAAAAACATCAAAGTTGTATATATATGCATTTTTGTTTGATCTAGTATGCTACCTTTCTTTTTTTTTTTCTTTTTTTTTTTCTTTTTTTTTTTGGTAAGGATTCTTCAGCACCTTTAATTAGTGATTTTGAGAATGGGCTGCCATGGCTGGGAGCTGCACTACACCCATCCTTCCAAACAGCATCCAGCCCCACAGAGACAGGGAGAAGCCATTTCACTCATACTTTCACACTACCTATTTAGGAGACAAATGCTAGAAGAAAACTTTAATCTTAGAAATTAACTTTTAAAAACTACAAATAAAAAGAATCAGACATGCTTCACCAGTTTTGTGGGGTTCTTTTTTCTTTCTCTTTTTTTTCCCCCTGTAAATAAACTTTTGTGATTATGAGAGAGGGGATGGGAGGATGGTTGTGAGATAACTACCTCCTTTACAGTGCTAATTATGGTATGTGTTACATATTAATAGGGAATTTTCTGTTGCCACAGGCAGAATCTCCCAGTGGGAGGTACAGGAGAAAGCTGTCTCAGAAGCAGGGAGCGATGGAGAAGCCTGGCTCTGCTCCTGTGTGCTGGCAGCACAGGAGTTGCTATTGTTCACTGGAGCTGGGGGGGCTGCTCTGACAAGGCTTGGAGCCTTGCATCCTTGCCGTGGAAGAAACTAGTGCTGTACTGGCTCAGAGAACTGAGCTCTGAGCGAGGGAATTTGTTCCAGAAGTTTTCCAGGGATTACCACCACTGTCACTGCGTGAAATGTAGGGACAGTGTGTGCACGGACATGAGGCTTTATAAAAGCATTGCAAACTAAGAGCTTTTCAAGGTACATTTAGTTGCAGTGCTTTTCTGCTTAGGTTGCTTACGGTCTCCTATATTGCATTTATGTCATGGGAGTTTGAGAGCTGTGGCCTTGGTGTTTATTCCTAAAGGAGGGAACACTTGTATATTAAAAAAAGGAAAAAAAAAAGCATAACTGTGTGGTTGTTATGTTAAGTGAATTTTAAAGCCGGTGAGAAGAGGCATTCAGAGATGAGAATGCTAGGGGGGGAGAAATGAAAGCACATTGAAGCTCTTTTGCCTTGAGGGTTTTAGGCAGGATTGAGAAGAAGTGGTGCATATTGTAGCCTTGTTTATAGTCTTTCACTTAGTGTTAATAAAACAGGGATGTTCTAAAAGGTTTCCATAATTAAAATGCAGTCCTTGAGTATAGTGCATTTTCAGAGCGGTCTAAAGCCCTGCTGCCTCTCAGACTGCTTAAATCACTATTTATGAAAATCTCCACAGTGGACTTACTGTTTTGAAGTTGTTTTCGATCAGAATGATGTTAGAAATGTTGGGTATTGAATAAATGAAAATAGGATTTATGGGGAAGCTGATAGGCGTACAAATTGACTGGTTAGTAACTAATTACCAGTAAAGAGATTGTTTTTGCCTTCTTTCTTTATTTCCAAAATTGGCTGAATATTAATAAATTAGGTTTATTTCTGGAAAACAGCACATTTTAATGGTCTGGCAGAACTTAATAAGAAAAAAGCTAAAGAATTAGCATAATAAATAATTATTGCTTCCAGGGTTTTTATTGTTAAGATAATAAAATGTTAAAAAGCAAACCACTTGAGTAGAAAGTAATTGCACTGACAAGCACCACACAGCTAGCATTCACAATAAAGTAAACCTTCTCTCAATGTCAACCTGATTTGCTATCCACATAAATGCTTCCTCACATTATGGAAATGTGCTTTTTCTATCAACAGAAAAGAATAAAACTCCTGGCATCTAATTAATCTTCTCTGACATTTGATTTCATACTCAGGTTAAAACATCAGGCAGGTGGGTCTGTTTTTGCCCCCCCTCACTGTGCATGACCACAGGCAAATCTCTCCATTAATGTCAAGCTGCATCTATGTGTCTGTGCCTCTGCCACATGTCAGTCATTAATGCATTAGCATCGCTTGGATTTGGCTCACATGCACCAGTTTTCTTGTCTGGAGGGCTCGGTAAATAGGGAACTGCAAGGCTTCAGCTCCACATCACAAGCTTTCACCTTGACCCTCTCTGTAAAGGAATAGGGGTTCTGCTGTATAGGAGAAGGATTAGAAGTGGTAATTTGTAGCATTGGGAGTTTCTGAGTTAGTATGATCAAGGAGAAGAAAGAAGCAAAACCGATTGGGCTTTGACATTTTTATTGATTAAGAGTTCTCTAGTTAAAGACTTGGAACTCTTAATAATGCCTAAATGTGTTACCTGCAGTAGCTTAGACTTGTTAATGGCAGGGTTGTTTCTCTAAAGTGCACCAAAACCTCAACAAAACTGGTTAGATGCATTATGGGTATTTTATTTTCTGAAGTTCCAGTTAATGGTTTCTGCCAGAGGCAGTATGCAGCTCTTGAAAATGTGGTGGGTTTGACCTTGTATGCTAAAACCTGGGCAACTCAGTTGTATTTTTACATACTTAGGCAGTATAAGCATTTAAAAGGACAGTTAAGAACTGAGGTTCGAGTAGGAAAATCTGTTCTTAGAAATAAAAGTGTTAATATTAAGCCATTTTGTAATTAAAATAACATTAGGAAACTGAGAGATATCTTCATTTACATAGTTTATGTATTAAAATATTTTCCTGTAGTGTTTGCTTGCAAAACCGCATGGTACTGGGAAATAAATATTTGCTTATGAAGTCAGAAAGTGCTAGGAAGAATCAGTTTTTTTTTGCTGACTAAATGCAAAAAGTAGAAACATCACTGATGAAAAATGTCTGCTTCTGTTTTTTAATATTTTTTAAAAGTTAAAATTTAAGCTTTTGTTTCTAGTGCCCGTCTCCTACATAGTAAGTGTGTAAATGTGGGTGAAATGGTTTCTGTCTCTATCTGCAGAGCTGGGTGCTGTTTGGAAGGATGGGTGTAGTGCAGCTCCCAGCCATGGCTGCACAGCAGCCCATTCTGTAAACTGTTAAAGGTGCTGAAGAGTCCTTACCAAGCGAAAAAAAAAAGGAAAAAAAGGCAGTGTACAAGATGAAACAAAAATGCATACATTACAACTTTGATGTTTATGCCAAATTGGTTTCTATGAATAGTGTGCTACCAGAAGTTAATAGGCAAAAATTGTAAATGAGCCATATTCTCATTATGATGAGCACTGCAATGAGTAGATAGCTACTTCATACATCACCTGCTTCTGAGCAGTGACAGGTAGAATTTGGCGCTAGAGCAATTAGCATTTAGACCTAAAAAGAGAGAAATTTACTCATGATTGACTTTTGGCAATAGTGGCTTTCGGTCTTTGTTGTGTTTTGACTGCCTTTTGTAATCTTGAAAGGCAGCCTCACCAGATGGAGGTAGAAGATGGAGCCAGAAGATGCCAGTCTCTGCCAAATGAGGCTTGACTGTGAGGTTCTTGCTGTCAGGTTTTCCTGGATATTTCTTGACAGACTTTGCCTCCAAGAAGCAGATCTAGGAACCAAGAGGAGGAGCAGTAACACAGCTCTGGTTCACACTTAGTTTTCTCCACCTCAAAGAATGGGTGTTGCTGGTCTAACAGCTTTTCGGAGGCTGTGAAATGTAGATGTGGAGTTGGAGAAATGCCATCCCGCTCAGTATCCCGTGTCAGTAGAAGCAGCAGACATTTTTTTAAGAGATCAGTAGTATTGCTTTGCATTTATGTGCTGCAGTGTCTTTTCAGTTGCTTTTGGGAGGGTTTAGAGTCACGAAACAATTAAAGTAGCAAGAGTCCTCTGACGATTTTGCAGCCCATCCTCTGCTCAGCGCTGAGAGGGTAATTTCAAAGCCAGGTGGTGTTAATCAGGTTGTCCAGTGAGTTGTGAGTTAAGGATGGAGGGAGGTTCTGCAGCCCCTTTGCATTAAATGAACTTGTAAAATGTGATCTCTAAAAATTTTTCAGTAAGTTAGAGTAGTATTTTTGTACAAGAAGAAATATTCCAGTGCATATTAAAATATAAAAGGTAAAAGTTAAAGGATTTTTCTTTTAGGTTTCTGAATGCGCTGTGTTTGAAATGCATCTCTTGGGAAGCTCTCTCCTGATCTTTCCATAGTGTTGACAAATACTTTTTAAGGGTGTCAGTAATATAAACTCCTGTTGCTGTCTGTCCTAGTTTTGTTCAGTGTGAGTATGGTTGTTCCAGTGATTGCTTCTGATTGTCTTGTTTTTTCAAATAATAAAATGATGACCTATATCAAGGAAGGGTGTTGCTCCAGAAAACATTTTGATTTGGTTTTCAGATTCATGTAGCTTAAAGGCATAGACTTTAATACTTTAGTAGCAGAAGTTTTAATTCTGTGGTACCGACATTCTTGTTTAATAACAGAGAATCCTAGAGCTCTCCCTGACAAAAGTGCTTTTTTCAGTTAAAAAGCTCAGTAAAAAGAAAAGACAGGATAATACTAAACAGAAAACAGATTGCAGAACCAATAAAATCAGTAAAATGTATGGGGAAAAAAAGTTCCAGTGGAGGGAAATCCATAGGTAAAGATAAGAATTACAGAGTTGTAACTGAGTTTTGTCCCAGATAACACTGGCAGGGAAAGAAAGGTCATTACTCTTTAGCTGTGATACTGTGGGGAGTTTTAAAGCCGTGGAAGGAAGAATGAGTGATGTCTCTAGAGGAGTTTGTGGACAGGAACAACAAGCACAAACATGCTTTCCTGATGCAGAAGAACTAGTTTATTATACCATGTCTGAAGATTTTTTCCTAAACTTTTTGTTTCCTAATTCATTTAAGTATTGTTGGCTGCCATTTCAGTAGGGTTCCATGAATTCCAGGTGCTGTAGAAACCTGAACCTTTCTCTTTGTTTGGAGAACAAATCAAAAAAAGACTTAGAGAAATGGCCCTGCTAGACATGCTTAGATCCCAGGCATGCTGCTATTCACAGGGGTATTGGTTAATTTGAGACATATGTAATTTAAGTCTCCATTGCTGTTCTCTTTCCTTATTCATGCTTTTGGCAATAAATTTTGTTCTTGCCAGAAATGTGCTAAGTAATGAGATGACACATGATGGTCATTTCCAGGGGATTAAAGTTCATGTTTTCAGAGAATTCTAGGGTTTATAATCACAGTAAAAACATCTTGCTAGTAATCACTGAACAGTGATAAGGTTATAGGCTATTCTGCGTTTAAATTAATTACCATGTCAGACTTCTAATTAGGAGCTGGTGTGTAATAGCTGAGGTTTCACAAATTACTAAAATAAATGTCTGTCTTCTTTCTTTTCTTTCTGTGTTTTGGGAATGTCCACAGGCTCTGTAGAATCAACATGATAAAGTAAAGGGTCCAGATGCAGTTCTTGCACTGTTTAAAATGTCTTGAGATTTTTGTTAAGTTCTTCAAAATATTGCAAAGGGGTTCTTTTTATCCAGTTACTGCTGATTTAGGTAACAGCATGCTGATTTTATCTTCTGAGGGGATAAAATGCAGAAGACTAAGTAGCATGCTTTGGAAGTAGTCACGTAGCTGCTGTTATTTGTGTCTCCGTCTCCATGCATATGGACACACAAATGCCAATTTTAAGAACTGTCAGTTCAAAGCAAGAGAAAAGGAAGGAGTTAAAAACCACCACCTCTTTACACTTCCACATCAACAGAATTATGAATAATTGAGTTGGTGTACATAAAAGATACCTGTGAACATTTCCCCAGAGCTAACATTTGACTCAGGCCAGCAAGAAAATTAAAAAAACAAACCAAACCTCCTAAATTTAGAGTTTTTTTCCATTTGCAGTCTCATTATTTGACACTCTCAGGACTCAACACTATTTAGCCTTTTTTTTTTTTCTGCATTAGTATCCTATCCTTGCTCTAGTAGTAGTTGTGGCTGTTTGGTGGAGTACTGCTTGCTGGTGGGAAGAGGGCATTTTGAACAGGAGCTGCTACAGTTTGAAGCTTCAAGTTCTGCCTGATTTTACAGTGGCTTTTTTACACCACAAACTGTTACTTGTTGTAGGACTGAAATTTATATCTGCATGAATGGTGGACTGCATTTCCATTTTACTATTCCTTTGGTTCTGTGTCAGTAGGTGATGACCAGAATCCCTTCACAGAAATATTGGTGCAGTGGTTTGTGCATGTGATGGTGGCCTTGGGTTTTTGGTGCTTGGAGAAGAGAGCTTTAGGCTGAGGGAAGCTTGGCTGCTTGTGAAGGCTGGTAACAACAGAGATACATGAGTCTCCAAGCAGTGTCAACAACAGTTCCACATATTTTTTGGCTGTAATTATATTGTTTAGAATATTTAAATTTCTCTGATATAATGCTGTTGGTACATAAGAGGTATTTGAAACGTGGAGAAGAAAGAGGGAGGGATATAAACAGAACTGGGAAAAGAAAGGGAATAGAAAACACAGGGTAGGAAATTGCAAAGCAGAAGAGAAGGAAAAAAATGTGTGAGGAATGTGGAATATAAAGAAGTATTTATCTCATTTGTTATGTATAGAAAAGGGAAAAAATGAAATTAAATGACAGGCAGCAACAAACTCAAAGTTTTCAGTTTAGTCATGAAAGCTAGTTATAGTATGTTGCAACTAAACAGATCACATGCTGTCTGAAGAGGGTTTTTTTGTGTGTATGCCTGATTGCACGTGCATTTAGGTAGATTTGCTTCTGTAACATATGTCAGGTTAATTTTTCAAGTTTTTGTGTGCATATTGACCATAGGTTGGTACTGTCTTGTATTTTTCTTGGCAATAATAGTTTGCACTTAAAAAATCTTTAAACTTAGGAAACTTCATGTTTTTTTAAAATTTTCCACGCTTTTCTCACTCTGGGCAACCCACTGTGCTTTTAATTGAGCATGAAATGAAAATAGATTTGTTTACTCACTTAGTCGGTGTTATCTGACCTGTCAATACTGGCAAAACTGCATTGGGGCAAAGTTTGAGGCTAGTGTGTTGTTGTTCTTTTCCTTTTGACATCCTTCAGAAGCTATAGTGTTTATAACTTAAAACTAAAGCAAGCAAACCCCACATGGTGAGTTAAAAAAAAATGCAACCATGATGCTTAATCCTTTTCCCAAGCAGGCTGATTGCATAAAGCAAATAACTGATCTTCCAAAACAGTCCAGTAGATCTGTGTATGGGATTATTTGGATTGTCATTGTCATGACAGAAGTAATTTTATATTTATAT
>WAAE01013446.1:0-10876 GCA_013400495.1 Nicator chloris
CTAACCAAACCAGATTCCAGAGAAAACAGTTAGAGCAACACTCCTTTGTTCTGTCTTGGCAAAAATGAAGAGTGGCAGTTCTATATCCATTAAACATATCCATGTGGGAAAAAAAACAAAACAACAACAACAACAACAACAAAAACCAACACAAAAAACCACAACTATTTTGTAAGTAATCATTTTGGTTTGTTTCATTAGTACTTCTGTTCATGTGGAGTCCAGTTCTGAACATGGCAGCCCAGCTCACACCTGTGTTTATGCTCTGCTTTTTGGTTCCTGTACTTCTGTATGTGGATTCTCCCACCACATCCTCGGATTTAATGCTTCTCAATGCCTAATACACAATGGAGTTTTTGAAAGATTCTGTTTTGAAAGATTTTTCTGTGGTTTTGAAGTTTGAGTCTGTACTTTTCCAAGAACTGCACACTACTGCCCATCCATGGCCTGCTCAGTTACAGCTGACCTAATATCAATTATGTTAATAGCAGACCTAAAATATGAATTCACACAATGTAATTTACATCAAATGACTACATTTCTCGGAGATCTATTTGTAAATTGTAATTCTCTTTAACAAGTATTAGAACACTGATCATAATTATGTGTAGGTAATTCTTTCAATTAACTTTTCTTCCACTGCACTACAAGGTCTGATTGTATTTCTGGATTTGTCCTAAATCACCTTTGTGTATCTGCCTGTTCAAGAACCTGTGACTTGTTGTAAAAATAAGCAGTGCATCTCCAAGAAGAGGAAATACTCTGTCTCCTGAAAGGTTTTCTGGTCATGGTTAAGACAATTACTCACATGATGTGATTGGGTAAAGAGAAGAGGGGTTGAGTTAGTCATAACAAGGGGTTTATCTTTCAAACTGTAGCTGGAGCAGGGAATTCCTGGTCTGTTGGGGGCAGGGGTTGGAATTGCATGGACTGTGTTGTCACAGGAGAGGTTTGGGAAGGTGCTGTTTAGCCACATTGGCCCAAGGAGTGATGCTACAGCAGCGCAGGTCTGCCTTCTACCACACCACCTTTTTCTGATGGAAATGGTCTATACTTAAAATCTTACTGAATGTTTTCACATTTCAGGTGCTGTGGAACAGTCACAGAGGTCTTTTCACTTCACATAGGTGCTTGTCAGATCAAGTTCATCACCACAGAGAGATTCCTTATTCAAAAGCTTTTGCTGGTCTGAAAATTGTTTAGATAAAAGGTTACCCCCTCTCTCGCCCTTGCTAGAATAGTTCTATCTACTGCAGCCTTTCACAGCAGCTGTGTGCACAATAGGAAGATAAATCCTCACTTGAAAAACGTTGAAACTGCAATTGTTACTTTTTATTTGCTAATTTTGGTTAAAAGGCTGGGGGTTTAGTCACAGCTTTGCAAGATAAACACCAACTTTATACGACCCAGACATATATTGTTAAAGCATTATGAAAGCACAGAGGAATATCTTGTATTTGAACATTTATGTAGCATTTGAAATTAATTATAGTTCCACATTTTATGAATCACAAATGTATGCTGGAAAAATAATTTCGAATATTTATAGGCTTGGCTACACTGTCTCTCCCTGTGACATCTGGCATTTCTGTACATTTTGGTAGCTGAGACAGAAATGCAATTAAAAGTCTCTGTGAACTGAACTGGCACTTCACTCGGAGCTTTTTTTTTTTTAAATCCTGGTTTTGAAAATTGAGGCAAATAAGGATCTTTGAGCTGCCTTGTAATTGTATATCCTGACTGATTAAATGGTGGTGTTTCATTGTCTATTATGCTGCGCCAATCCTGTCAAGCAGGCACTAATCCAGCAGCAAGGAGCTGACAGTGCTTACAGGGAGCTGATTATGAGTCATTAAAGGACTGTCTGCCCTACCCAACTGCCTTTAATTCCTGTGCAGCAGGTTGCACCTTGCAAGATCAGATCTCCACTCTTGGCAAGCACCTTTATAAGCTGAGACACCACTGTGGTCTGATTTTTTTCCTTTTTTTTTTTTAATTGTTATAGTATTTAATTACCCAAGCAGATGTAGTTTGAATGAATATACTGATGAGGAGAACACTTCCCAGCTCTGTAAAGACGCCAGTACCCAGTAAGCTCATGGTACTGCAGGCATCAAGGTGAAGAGGGTAGGGCTAGAAAAGCACAAAGATTCAACACAATCTCTGGGGATTCCCAGACAGTCTGTGCTCTCTCACAAGTTGTGATTCTCCACCGCAGCCCTTCACAATCAGGAAAATACCGCAGTAGATACTGTCTGTATAAATAAGGAATCAGCTATTTCCAGCTCCAGCCCCAGCTCTCTTAGGTGGCTTTTTGGGTAGCTCATCCATGCCCGATTTACGATCCTGAAATCTCAGCAGCACCAGTGGGAATGCTACACGATTGTTTTTTGAAGAGACTTAAGCAAAACGTAGTTCTCACACGATACTCTGTGAAATGAACCTGTCGTTCTCCTGTTCCAGCCCTGCCACGGAAAGCCCCGTGTCTCCGCATGGATTCTGCCCGAGGGGAAGGGATGTGGATGGCGGTGTGGGGCTGTTTGCCCCTGGATCCGCCGGATCCGCAGGGAATTCCGTCTGTGCCGCCGTGAGCTCGGCCAGCGCGGGGCTGGCAGAAGCACAAGGGGTTGGCATGGCTGTCCCGCAGGTTGGGGCGGAACAGACTGCCTGGGTATCGACCGAACGCGCTACCTTTCCTGCGCATTCGGGCAGTGCCAGAGCAGCGATGCTGATGCTTCGCTTGCCTGTTTCCCGTCTGAGGAACGGGGACGTGACTAAGCCAACCCTAAGGCAGGGAGGAGCAGGGTAATGGGGGGTGGTGGTGGTGGGGGGTGGTGGTGAGAGAGCTTCTAAATGTTCACTGATGCGCCTTCATCAGGTCTTTCCTCCCCTGCTTCTTTTCATTACAAATTTTTCTCCTCCATTCACAAAATGGAAAACACCCTGTAGCAATCAGAGAATAAAAATTACGGGGTAGAAATATCTTCTGTGGTGTAAACGCCTTAACTTGAAATTAGAAAACCATACTGTGCTTTCTAGTATAGCATAATCACACCTCCCTTCTTGCCGAGCTGCATCTTCCACACCTCCAGTTCCCTCCTGGCCATCAGACCTTACCTGGCAGTCCTGCACGCTCAAATAATGTGCAGTATGAGGGGGAAGCTATTTTCTCTCACAGACTATATGGTGTGACAACCCACCCTGGACAGTTTGTAAATTAATATATGCTCTGCTTGAATCACAGTTTGAGCAACCTTCAGTACCCTGTTACTTGAACAGCCACAAGGATGCGTTTACATGAGAAATTGCAGAGACCAACATCTTACACTTTGCTTTAGAAAATAAAATACTTGAATTTGTGTTTTTCTTCCATTCGGCAAGTTTGTTGCCAGGAACCACTGTGGCATCAGGGTGTCAGAGCCATTGTTTGCACTGGTCATCATTGTCACTTTAGCAAACCCTCACGGGAGAGGTGAGCTGGCTTCTGTTTTGCCATGTGGCTGATACCTGCCACATCTAATTTAACCCAAGGTTTTTTTCTTTGTGCAGCTTTGTGCTGGGGGCAGCTGCACAGCTGAGTACCCAGCCAGGGTCTCCTACCCTGCAAAGAGAGAGCAATGAGATGTCTCTGTAGTGCAAAGAGCAAGACCTGAAGTCAATTAACATCAGGCACTGGGAGTTGCTGTTGTGCAAGGCACTGCACAAACACCTGCCAAAGCCAGTCCTGGCTCTGTACACGCTAGATGTGTGCTGAGGGAAAGCAGATGACGTGGGTGGGCAAGAAGTGCAAGAAAAGCAAGATAATGCTGGATATTACAATGAGCTGCCAACCTTTGCCAAAAATTCCTTCTGCATCAAAGGAGATGAACATAAAAATGCTGAAGGTAGCTAAGGTGGCTTTTTGGGTTGCTTTTCCAGTGTTTATAGGAATCTGCAACACCTTGTTTGACTCCCACACCACCACCTCTTAATGGAGGTACCTGGTACTGTGAGCAGAGCAACATAACCTCAGTCTTAGTACGTGGGAGAATTTTGGTCTGGGGGAAATTTTTAAAAAATGAAGATTGGTGTAAATTAGAGACTTGATTAATGACTACCTTCTAAGCCCAGCAGCCATGCAGTGGTGTGATGACGTGCTGCACGTATTTACCTACCCCAGGGAACTGCTGCCCTGTATAAACTGTTTGTTTATAAATCACAGCAAAAACTACTGAGGGCACTCAAAGACTTTTCCTCTACAAGGGTCACATGAATTCCTGATGCAGCAAATGTCACATTTAAACAAAAAACCACATCTTGCCTTACCCTACACGAATAGAGAAGTTTACCCAGACTGCTTTGCCTGTGTTCTGCCCCTCTGCAGACGGGAGTTGCAGTGTGGGCTGTGGGGAACTGGTCAGCCCAGGGATGCTCTGCAAAGGCATTTAGTGCTTTTTTTTCCCCAAGTGATTTGTGCTCAAATGCAGTAGGGAAGTCAACTTGCACTTGTGTCAAAGGCAAACTTCTGCATCTCAGGAGAAAAAATGACGGGAACTTCCCTTGCTTCTCAGAGAGAAAAAAGCACGGCTGGCTGTCTGCCCCACCTCTGCCCCCACGATTCTCTGTATTAATAATTGGCAATATCCTGAAGTATCTGGAGCAGCATGGGGACACACGAGGTCCTGGGAGCCAGACAGCCACGGAGCCCCATCCTGCACCATCAGCCCTCGATCCCGACATCCCCCGATCCCGACATCCACCTGCCCTGGTTATGGCACATCCATCACTGCCACAGCTGCTGACGCCCTGCACAGCCACCTCCATGGGTGCATTTCTCTGTCCCCTGCGATCCCATTGCCTTCACTTAGCCTCTAGGTTTTATTCGTGCCCACTGCTCTGCAAATTCTGCGGTGCTTTTACTCTCCCGTTAGTGTAATTTTGATTCAGCAGGAGACTGACGCCTGAAACCAGTTTTAGCAGGAGTCTTCAGTTTGTGAACATGGTGAAAATGCCTTTTTCTAGCTGAGTAAAATCAAACTGACCAAAACAGAAATGGCCCCCAGAAAAGTAAAAGAAATTTTAAATCTTAGACTCCACCTATAAATACCAGTAAAAACCTTTCTTAAAAAAAAAAAAAAAAAAAAAAGTGATGCAAAATTAATATAAATGTACAGACAATTACCAACTTTATTGACCAATTTCCCTGTTAACCAAGTCACTTATCAAGTTATTTTCCTGAGGGAAAGCAGTATGGTACATGGCAATTAATGGCTTGACTTGTTGAGAGTGGGAATGAGCCATTTTACAGATGCAAGTGGAATACCAGTGTCTGGCTTAGAATGCATCGGTTGTGTGCCCAAACATTGTCAGTTCGCCTCCGTTGAGGGCAGAGCCTTTTGAAAGCTGCTCCTCCCCACGCCAGACACATTTGTGTTCCAGGGTGCCTCGTGCCGATGCTCCGACAGCACTGACACGGAGCAGGAGTGGCACTGAAGCTGTAAATCAGCAATGTGATTTTCCCCTGCCCTACAACTATTGGCTGTGATTTAATAATTCCTGAAAATAGCTGAAAAAACCCCAGATGTTCTGGAATTCACAACCACCAGTAGGCTACTGGATTGGAGCTGTTAATGATGCACCGTCACCGGCAGGACCGACAAGCTCATTCACACCACAGTAGATGAATCTTGACCAGGCAGGCACCACTCCAGCCCTTCCCAGGAGCATCCCTGACTCCGTGGTGGCCCTTGTGTCTATTCCAGCAGGGTTTGGAAGCTTCAAGTGGTGCAACATTAAGGAAAAACCTTTCACCATGGGGCTGGGACAGCTCTGGAGGAGCTTACTGCTGCAGTGGTGGGTATGCAGGCAAATCCTCTGGTCCAAACTCTTTCCACCAGGGCCCAAGTCATACCAGGTGCTGCTGGCCACTGGCAGCTGTACCTGAGCTGGGGTATCCTGACAGAGACTGGGGCAGCTGCAGAAATTTGGGGAAAGGTGATTCCTCCTGCAACACAACTTCCCCAGGAGCACCCCGGGCACAATAAGAGTGTCTTCCCCTCCCACCCAGTTGAAGCTCTGGCCCCCACCAGCCCTTGGAAGCTGTCAATGTCTCCCACGCCCCCTCCCCAGGTTCTGAGATAGAGTGCACCCAGGGGCCAGCACTGCCCCTGTGCAGCCCCACGTCCTCCCTCCCCCCAGAGCCCAGCGAAGGGCTCATCACCATCTCCTGGAGAGCAGGCAGTGCTCCCTGCCCCCTCCACTCTTGGGCTGGGGCACTGGGTACCCAGCAGCAGTGTTGGGGTGCAGCCCCCGTCCCACCCCATTCACGACACCAAGCCCTCGTTGGTTGCTGCCTCCGCAGTGGTTTATTGGGGTGGGAGCCAGGAGCCCCCGGCAGTGTGGGAAGCACTGTGGGGGTCCCACGGAGGGACCCCAAGAGCCAGAGCCCCAGCTCCTGTGGCAGGGACCGATTTCCAGCCTCACTAAAGCAGCAATGCAATACTGGAGAGCAACAGGCAATCCCAAACTCCAGTATTTACGTGCTGCTAGAGCACTGCTGACAGCTCTCCACAGCCTCCAGACCCCCCCCTCTGCCCCAAACACAGGGCAAGGGTCCCTTGGCCGATCCTTTGCCAGGGAAAGGACCGAAGAGCAATAGCTGAGGGGTAGATATAGTATAGGACGTGGTCATGCCCATGTTGGAGAACACAAAGGAGCTACAAGTCCTTCCTGCCTGCAGGGCCAGACACACGAGCTCACAAGGGATGTATTTGTAGCTGCAAAGGATGTGCACAGTACAAGCAGCAAGAGAACGTGTCTACACATACCTGAACTAATGAGATACATGGGAATGTGTTAGCTTCCACATCTATGATAACCAGAAGCTCATGTTCTTGTTTTATCCTTGAGGTAATGAGGCAGCCCAGAATGGTCTGTATCTCCTTGTCCCTACAAACCATGATGTGCTGCTACATCTCCTCAAAGCCCACTGAATGTTGACATTCCAAATGGTATTTTGAATATATATATATGTAATTTTTTTAAAAATCATTATATAAAGAACTGAAGAACACTCTACAATGAAGACATTTAACATGCATGCATTACCACCACAGGACAAGGTTTTTTTTTCTTCGCAGATGCTATCAGACAGCCTGTAGAAGAACAAGCAGTTACACAGTGCAAAGAAACCCAGTCTGAGAAACAAGGTCAGAAACTGACTGTTCCCCCCAGCCCCAAACCACACTTATATTGGGTCCCAGCAAATAACACACTTTCAGATCCAGCCTATCTGTTGCTTTTGCTACTGCAAAGAGCCTGCAGAACTTCCTAACCCTTCCAACTGATCTGCAGGGAAATATTACCTTGTACTTTCCTCTTAGGTGACGGTGAACATCAAGGATTTTCCAGAAGTCACAATGTTAATATTTCAGATAAATAAATCCAGATTCCAACAGTTGAAACCTGTTAAATTTTCCTTAAAATACTTTTATTCAACTCAAGATATGTAAAAAAAAAAGTTTTTAAAAAGATTAAATGATGCTTATTTACTATGTCAATAGAACCAGAAATCAAAGATCTCTGGAACTTGATCACATTCCCTGCCAGTACCAGAGCAGAAAGGACCAGAGCAGGGCAGGGAGGGGCTGCAGCCCTGCAGAAGGCAGCTGCCAGTGGCACTTACACACCAGCCTGCCTGGGCTGCACAGGAGCCATGCAAACAGACCGATGTTTTTTGTATTTCCTTTCAACCTTCCCCCCCCCCCCACCAGTTATGCGACAACTTCCTTCAATTCATTTTCTTAAAAAGCAGCATCACAGAAAAAGCTGAACAATGTCAGAAATGAGCCTTGGGTTTGAATTCTTGTGCCATCCCATCGTGCTCAACTGAGTCCCTGCCTCTTTAGCAAACTTAAAAATAGGAATTTCAAAACTCTTGCGACCCATGCCAAGTGATTTCAAATTTGAAATCAAGTATTTGCCAACAAAAAAGCAGTATATTTTCACCACTTCAGTGTCCTCAACACCAACCCAGGGTCAACTCCCTAATGAGCAGCTGCTACTTGCTGCAAAGCAAACACGTACCCAGTGTTAAGCCTGTATGAGCTAAATCAAAACACCTCCCCACATAATATTACCATTAATTACTTCTGTAACAATGTTTTACTTGACTGTACCTGTGCAATCTTATTTCTTTCATCTCTTCAAATGAATCCAAAAGAAAAAAGCAACAGCAAACACGTTCAGCTTTAGAATCCATTTTGATGGTGCTTGAGGTTCACATTTTAATTAATGTTTTTATATTTATAGAAACCAGACTTTTGCCTAGTTCAACAACAAGGGCAAGAGCTCTCTTCAGTAAGGAGGACTTTTCAAAGCAAGGGTTCAATACACCTCCACCAGCCTCTAGCACAGAGGGAAAAATCAAGTCATGGCAAGTGTTGGGCAACTGAAAATTTGGGGTAGGCAGTGAAATATGTATCTGAAAAAATATGCATGTTTATGACATGACAGCATCAATATTTTATGCAATAGAAAGTTCCATAATTGAATTATCCCATCTCCCACTTCAGCTTTCTTCAAACTTAGTTTGTGCTTTGGAAACTCAACTTTAAATCAGAAACAGGCTGCTGAACAGGGTAATTTGAGTTCACCTGAACTCCATTACCTGCAGTATTACCTGCAGTACCCAAGAAGGGATATGTGTGTCAGAGGGACCTGCATTTAGCCAGTGGGATGCAGACGCTGCAGGTATTTTGGAGCAGGTGGGACACGAGCTTACCTTCCCAACTCACCTCTGAACACAGGCACATCAGCTCCACACAATCAGGTCGCTGCTTCAGTGGGAGCTACAAAACAACAACAGAAAGGGTTTGAGAGGTGCTGGCAGAGAGGGGAAACTCTAGGAGCGGGGGGACCAGGGCTGTTGAGCAGGTCCCCTTCCAAGGCACACACAGGCAGGTCCAAGTATTTTTAAAATTAAAGAAAAAAATAAATAAATCAAGTTTTCAGCTCCAGATAGGGCAGACTGTGCAGCACAGTAACTACATCCCTCCTCCCTCCATCCTCCCCACGCCTTCAGCTGGGGCTACTGGCACCATTGGCTCAGTGTGACTCTGGGCAGTGGCACCCAAGGCACACTGGTAACCCCAAATCATAACCCAGGTGCTGTACAGCAAGGAGGGATGAGCCAGAAAAACCAGGGGCAGCTCTGGGCAGGTGGGAAAGCCATTGAGCACAAGCATTGCCAGCACCTTCCTCCCTGAAGCAGCAGCAAGAACTCTACTGGTCCTAAAGGAAACATCTCAATTATGCTGGTTTAGGTGGTAAACCAGGCCTAGGACAGGAGGTAAGATGCAGAGAGGCTGTTTGGGGGTTGAAGGTTTTGTGGTGGCACCACAAGTGCCCTCTCTTGCCGTCAAGGTAGAGGCAGCATCCCAGGAGCACCTTCAACTTCCAAGCAGTACTCCACCACAGCCAGGAACAGGGGTGTCCTTCTTACTGGTAACCCCAAACATGAGAAGAACTTCCCCAAAAGTTCTGCCTCAATGCCAAAGCACTGCAACAGCTCTTCTGCTGCCAAGAGCTCCACGCCCGCAGCGTGTGCACCAGCTCTTTCTAGAAATAGAAACTTCTACCTGTCATCTACATAAGCCAGCCACCTACAGAGGTTTAATTAATTTCCCCAAATAACTGGGGAATTTGAACATTTTGATGCAGAAAACCATTAATGCAATTCACGAAACAATGCAACTTCTGCTTGCCAAAGTATATTGGGCAATTAAGTAAAAAACACCCCCCCCCCCACTCCAATCCCAAACACACACACAAAACCAAAACAAATTCCCTCTGAAATACTGAATTCCCTTAAAATACCACCCCCTCCCTTCTCACTGACAGTAACTAGAAAAAAAAGGGAAGGGAAAAAATGTGAGAAGGAGCACCATGGGAAAGGAAAGGAAATAAATATGGGACCCCATGACAGGACAGATTTGCATACAGAGCCTTTACTGACCCACACACTTCAGGGCTAGGTGAGCTCAAAGACAAGTAAATATGAAGCATTTCCTATATATAAAAAAATAGTAACAAAACCCCCAGCTCTGCTATCCCAACAGTTTTCTAGGAGACATGCACAAACAAATCCCGAAGTCATTGTTCTCATTTGAAACAACGGGGAAAAAAAAAAGGCATTTATTATTTTACAAAAAGACTGAAGTAAATCATCTCATTACAGCTGAAGGTCCCAGGCACTCATTAGCAAGGCAAAATTACGGTGACAAAACGAAAATAAGGGTGTGAGTAACACCACCGCAACACTTCATATCTGCCCGGCTCTGACAACTCCCAACACTTTCATTGCTGCCTCCTTTTGAACAACGAGGTTTAAACAAAAGTCACGTCCGAGCATTTACAGATGCGGCCAATAGCTGGGATCAGACCTGGTGCTTGATCGACAGCCACCACATGGCTCCAGCTCTGCCATTCCCGGCAGGAATTGCCTTGCAGAGCTGCCGAAGCTGCCGAAGGCGAGCCAGGGCTGTAGGAGAAGTGGCTGTGAAGGAGCCCGAGCAGTCGGCCGTGGGAACCGCACACAGCCAAGTTACTTTCATTTGCACGGCACCAGCAGTGCATCTCCTCATCACCCAAAATCAGCCAGGATTCACTCCTAGGGCCACAAAATAATGCAGAAAATATATTTCCTCCCTGTTCTTGTTGAAGCCATGTGAGAGTGGGTAGTTCCGCACGCGCTTCAACAAAAATAGGGGTTTTTTCCTCACTAATTTGCCCATAAAAGGGTCAGGGAGGCAGCACACCTTCCCCGTGCTAAACCACATGCTATCGATGCGCTCTTAGGTGGGGCCAAACACCCAAAACCAAACTGCAGCTACAAAGG
>WAAE01013447.1:0-21407 GCA_013400495.1 Nicator chloris
TGTTTTATTACTTTGGTATCCTGCTGACGCTAAGTTCTATTACGATTACAGACCTACAGACCTCCCCTCTCTCTGCCTGCTGTGCCAGCTTTGCTGTCCCCTGCATCCAGAACTAGAATCTGCTCAAGGACACTCACAGCCATGAGGCTCCAGCATGATCCAGATCCAATGGGCAAGATCTTGGTCTTTACCCCAATGCTCAATCAGCCAGCCAAGGTTGTTTGCCAGAGAAATCCAGGTTTTTGTTTCCTCAGTGATCCAGACATAACACAGCTTTCTGGAGGATGGTGAGTGGTTTATTCAGATTCTAAATAAAAGGGTTTGGAAAACTGATCTTTTGAAACAAAAAACCAGCAGAGAAAACCAAAATAAAATGGGAACACCAATGTACAGATGTATTCTCACCCCTAAAACCCTAAAATTGGGTCCCATTTTATTGGTAATTTTCCTCCTATCACCTGGGTTCTGACAGCTGGTTATGCCCCCCTTCACTGAGACCAACTCACCTTCTTCTGACAAACCCATGGCCCTTCCAGGGCCTCTCACACCTGATTTCTTGAAAGGTTGCAGGTATCACTTGCTGCTGTTACATTATCAGTATCTTCTAGCATAAACCCCAAAATTAAAACAGTTCAGAGAGAAGACTTTGTGGTTTAAATTAAAAATGTCCCACCGACTGGTGAGCCCCCAGAGCAGGAGCTACGTGGGCAGATCCTGTCTCCACAAGGACCAGTGCTGCTGACAACCCACTGGAGCTGCAGCCCAGGGAGATCCATGATGACCAAGCAAACCCAGATGCCCAGGCCAGCCCCCTTCCCGTGGTGCTGGCAGCACCGTGTGCTCCCGAGGCCTGCGGAGAGCCAGGCTTCTCTCTCAGAGCAGAGCACTCGCAGCTTTGTCCCTCTCAGTTGACAGTTTTAAGCTTCTTGTCTGGCAGATCCTGATGGTTCTTGGCTTGTTTCCGTTTCTGGCGTGCTGCTTCTGTGCTGTCCCCCCTGGTCAGCTTGTCCAGGAGCAGGGCAGTCTCCTTGAGCAGCCGCAGCTCCCGTTTCTCCTTCCTCTCCTCCATCTCCACTATGTCGTCTGCAAACAAAGCCTTCAGGGGCGGGATCAGCTTCGGGATGGCCGGGAAGTCACCGAAACGTACCTGAAACACAAGCACAGCAGCTCCTGTGTGAGAACTGCTCTTTGGTTTCCTTGCTCCCCCTCACCTTTGGCCTGTGCAGACAGCAGGGCACTGCCCTTTCCTGTGTGCAGCACCTGCATCCAGCAGCCATGACCTCAAGGAGTTATTGATGTTTTATTCACAGAAATGCTGTGGGCCAGTACAAATTCTGACTGACAGTGAGCTGCCCTCACTGCCACGAGTGCCTTCAGCCAGTTTTTGTCTCCCAGATGTCTGCTACAGAAAGCCACTGGAGCAGCTCATCAGTTGGGATGGGAATGGAAGCAAAATTGGGTTTTTTGGCTGGGAGCGGCAAGCACAGACTTGAGGTGACACGAGGCAAGTACCCGGTGTGTGAAGAGTTGGATTTGAGGGCCATCAGCACCTGTCTCACACTGCTCTGGGGAAAGGGTGGCACAGGGTATCTGCTGCCAGCAGTTCCAGCAGCTGCTTCAGAGACTGCTCTTCAGGAGATGGAGTATTGATACAGTCCAAGAGAAGCATTTATTTCAGGACCAGCCATCCCAAAATAACATTGACACCATTCCCAGGTCCCAAGCTCCCAACTCACCCTCATGTGGTCAAAGGCAATGCCGACCTTCTCGCTGAAGTCTTCGCTGAACAGCGGGATCTTGGCGTACCTCTGGCTGAAGTGATTGAGCATGATGAACTCTGCATTCATCTTCATCCCAGTCTGGATGGCCTGAGAGGTGGTGCTGCAAAAGGAACACGCCCTGGTCACAGCCAGGCTGGCAGGGTCACACCACACCAAGTGACCTCACGGGCACAGGCCCCTCTCCCTTGGGCAGCCTGCACTGGTGGCAATTCTCTGACTTCCACACAACCCTGAGTGCAGGAATGCAGCTGTAACTGTTGGAGCCTTGCATTTAAGAGCTGCACAACCTGGAGACAATAAGGAGTGCCAACAGGCCCACTCTTGCACTGTAACTTGTAGGGAATTCCAAGCAGCAGCTCTCAGTCCCCCACACTTGCTGGGGGCAGCACATGGAATCCCTGGCTGCAGGGACTCTTCTACCCCCTGAGCTTAGTCCCAAGATGTAACCACGCAGAGAGTCTTTCCCTTGGGCTGCCCTATTTGTAAAGTTACCAATGTCTGCTGGAAAGCTTTCCCCGTTTCTTTTGGGGATGTTGAGAGGAGCTGTGGTGGTTTCAGAGCTGCTGCAAGGACCAACACCCCATCTTTAGTGTGGAAGAGCTCTATGCACACCAGAACCTCTGACAGGACTTGGGCCCTTCACCACCAGCTCCAAGGACTGTGCACCTTTCCCTTCCTAACAGAGACAGCAGAACACACCCCACCTGTGGGTCTTCTCTATAGCTTCTTTTTCCATGCCATCTTCCAGCGTGGCTTCATGGATCAGCAGGTTGGCATTTTTACCTGTGAAAACAATCACATATTCAATCTTCAGCTAAAGACTGACCAGCCCAACTGCCCACAGGAGCCCTCCTGCCCCTCCTCAGCCCCTGGCTGTGTGGCAGACACAGCACCAAAGGTTTGGGAGCGCCCACTTTGAATAGTGACAGATGGAGACCTATCTCCAGGAGATTCTTCAAGCAGAGGGTTTTGTTACCTACCCATTTGCACTAAGGCCATGCAGGGCATTGTATCACCAGAATAAACAACTTTCCAGCCAGACTTGTGGACCACTGAACATGCAAAAGCGTTTTTACAGTGTTGGACTTCACAGGTCTGAAACTGAACAAGGATACAAGTGTTAGACTCCAGGTCCCTTCCAGCCACGGAGCCCCCAGCTCAGGAACTCACCTCAGCCAGGTCATAGCTCTCTAACAGAGAGCTCACAAACTCCTTGGCTTTGGGTCTGATGTTCTCACAGCCTTTCACAAGAGACTGAGAAGGAATCATTCTGTGAGGGAGGGAAGAAGAGATAATTAAGGATAGGTACAAAATGAAACCTGATCTTCTCTTCAAGCAGCCGATTTCTCCTGTTTCTCAGTCTCAGTACAGTGCCTTGGTGACCTGTATTACCTCTTGGTTTCATTGGTGCCCTATTAACTCATCCAATCACTTCTACCCCACTATCAAATACTCTTTCTTCTACTTGCCCAACTCCCTTTTCCTACAGCAAAGGTAAATCTCTATCAAGCAGCACAGCTGAGTAACAAATGCTACCCTGCCCTCTGCAAACTGCAGATCCTTGTTCTACAGAGAGTATAAAGAGTCAGAGTCACCTCCAACAAAGGGATGGGGGAATCATGACAGGGGTTTGCTTTGAATAAAGACATTTCTCCACACAGAACTCACTTGATGTCTCCAAGAATCTCCTCACAGTGGTTGTGGTACTCGTGCAGCCAAGGCATGATCTGCTCAGGTGCAACCAGAAAGAGAGGGCTGAAAGCCTGACCGAGGGCTGCCTGCAAAAGCAAAGGTAGGGGAAAAAAATCAGTACTAGGTGTACACCAAATCAGAGAGAAGAAATGCTAGGGAAAGGCTGGTGTTTCTCCACTACTCTGAAGTTCCCCTCCCCTCAACCCAAGCCACGGGCAGGAGCAGAGAAACTACTTACAAAAGCTCTGCGCCGCTCCATCAGGATATTCACCAGCCCCTGCAGAGGGAACACAGGACACAGCAAGGGCAGTCAGGGGTGTCTGGGGAGTCAGTGGCAACAGAGCCACCACAGCTCAGCAAGCCCAGAGCCAGAGCAAAGAAGGGAGAGGGGATGAGAAACACAAATTCAGCAGTGCCTGGGGAATGAACGCAGAGAGGAACGCAGAGCAGGGCAGCCCACATCCATCAGCTGGAGCTACAGCTGAGTCCCAAGGTTCAGAGCAGAGCTGCACAGAGCCCCTTCCCCTTCCCACAGCCTGAACCCACCGAGTGATGATCCGTGTGCATGTGGGACACAAACACAGCCACGAGGTTACACAGCACTTGGTCAACTTGCTCTCCATAGTGGCGGCAGAGCTGTCCAAAGGTTCCTTCTCCACAGTCCAGGAGCAGGGACCTGGTAGCACTAGTGAGAGGTGACAGAGACATTTAGCAGCCACTCTAAGAGCTCTGAGCAGGGCCATGCAGGGAGGGGGATCTTTTGGGTTGGAAGGCAGAGATCAGAGAGCACTGGGGTTTACCTGGTATTCACCAGCGTGGAACTGACATTGCGGATTTTCATTGGAATTGCAGATCCTGTTCCCAAGAACACAACTTCAGGATAAGTATCCACATTTCCTAGAGAAAACAGACAACAAGGATTTGTAGGCAAATGTTCTCCACAAACTGCTCAGACACCATCTAATTCACCAGCCCAATAACTGCAGAGCCAACATGGCCAGCACAGTCATTTTCGCCCCCTCAGCAGCAGGTTTACAGCAGGCAGAACAAGCCCCACCACTCCACAGCTTCATCTGGGCTCTGAAGCAGTGGGTCACCAAGAGCTCCTATTTTCCACCACACTGATCCAAGCTAAGCTGCTGATCTGCACCTGGTACAGCAGACAGGCTCTCCTTGCACTCCTTCACACGGGTCTGGAAGTCAGGGAGATCCAAGGCTTCACTGACAAACACGTCAGGATCACAGACAGTCACAGCATCTCTGCAAGAACAGGCCACCTATCAGGATGGGGCAAGGTAGGAACTGAAACAGCCCTTTTCAGAGCAAGGTGCCAAATTCCTGGGGAAAATAGCCTTACAACAAGGAGACAAACGCTCTTTCCATTTTGAGGGGCTGGAGAAGACACATCCACGAGTGTGGTGTGTGCCAAAGAGGCCTGGTTGGGCTGAGCCAGGCACAGAAATGATCATTCCACCAAAGTGGAGAGGCTCCTGCAATAGCACTTCATCCCACCCCGAGCTGCCAGGCACTGGAGGGCACTGCAAGGCAGCACAGAAGGTCCTGGGAGTAGCCACCTAAAGGGATCCAGGCATCACTGAAAAGTGTAAGAAACCTGTGTCCTGGGCCTGCTTCAGAGCATGTGCAGCACTACAGGTCTTCAGATACCTTAACAGAGGAACTTAACTTCTTCTTGGCACCTGCATCCTCCTGTTGTGCCCAACAAAGCCAGAAATCTGAGCCATGGTGGCTGAAATCCCCTTGCCCCCTGTGGTCCCTGGCCTTAAGGTTCTCACTGAGCAGCTTCACCCATTTGCCCACCAGGAGCAAAGCCAGCAACTGTTTAACCACCTGGAGCTTCCAGCTCTAATGGCAGACTTGCTAGGTCTTCAGAAGGTTAAGACTCTCCCTGGGCTCCCCAAAAACTCTCTCCCTGCCCCCATCTGCTGTGCCACAGCCACAGCTGAGCACAGAGCATGAGTTGAAGCAAAGCACCCCAAGGTTACAGGAGCAAGGGACAGAAACAACACTCCAAAGCACTGGCCAGGTGTTGTTTTCAGTGGTTCACTCCTCCATGTGCTGTTCCTTGTCTGAGACTTTCAGGGGCAGGGACACAGCCCTGAAAAGTTCCCCCAGCACAGCCACCAGAAAGGATCTGCAGGGGATCCTGACACAGTGCCCTCCCTCACTGGAAAGCTGCTTCAAGCCAACACCCAAATCCTGGGAAGAAAAAGATTCCCACTGACCTCTGCCACTCCTGCTGTGGCCTGAGGTGGTATTTCAGGAGGCACTCCCCTCGAACGATGGGCACAGGGCACACAGCCTCTGCTTCCTGTGGGAGGAGGGTGACGTGAGACACAGCCTGTGCTGAGGGCAGGAGGCACAGGGGCCAGGTGTGGATTACCTTGCTCTGGTAGGTGGTGAGCAGAGGGAAGATCTCTGGGTGGATGAGGTTCAGCTGAGTTTGGATCTTGTAGCTGCGTGGGTTGTGCACAGCAGAGGAGTTTTCATTGAGCACCAAGTGCTGAGTCCCAGGTCCAAATCTGTCAGAGGACAATAATGCTCAACAGCTTCAGCCCCACATCACAACTGGGCCTGCCTCAGCTGAAAATCTCACCTGAGCCAGCAGAGCCCTCTTTTTTGGAGCTCTTTTTACTTTGTGCAGCACCAGAACAGGCTGCTGTCCACAGAGACAGGAACCCAGGGAGCACAGGACCCCGTACCTCTCCATCCACTGCTGGTAGCGGCTGTCTCGAAGCACTGCCTCGGGGGTCATGTGAATAACCAAGGCCACCTGGTGCTCAGGAACTCCCTCCTGGTACCTGGGACACATTCAAACAGAAAAAGCATCTGTGTTCCAGTCCCTGTCCTTGGCATCCCCTCCCCTCTCCCCCGTTGGTGCTACCAGAGATGCCCCGGGACTGCCAGAGGCGGGATTTTCACAGCAGGGCCCTGGAGCTCAGGACACCATTTGCTGACACCTTCACTGTCCCCCACAGGACAGTTCCTCTCCTCCATCAGCAACAACACCTGCAGAGCCTCCAGGAGCCCAAATGCTTCTGCACAAGCCCTACAGAGTTATGTGCAATCCAGGCTTCCAGCAGTCAGGGAAGCAGCAGGCTCCACTGCTCCTCAGGCAGATACCAGGGCACATTCCTGCTCTGGAGGTCCCTGAGGGAAAACAGGCCTGTGGGAGACACAGAACCCCACAGGTCCTGCCTTTCCTAAAAGCCTCAAAATGCACCACCAATCCTTTTTTGCATCTCAAGCTCCTTAGTGGCAAAGAGCACAGACATCAGCCATGAGAAACAGCACATCTAGGCTAGACCAAGAGCAAAACTCAGCACAGGTGTCCTTCCCCAAGCACTGCAGGTGCCCCAGGCCTACCTTTGGAAGGTCTCATTCTGGCAGACAGCATCCACAAAGCCCTGGTGAGGACACTCCAGCACGAGGAACACTGGGCCAGGGTCAGTGGGGGTGCACAGCTCCTCAGGAAAGAGCTGCAGGCACACACACAGTGGTCACACAACAATCAGCCTGGACACACAGCCCTTCCTGCACCTCTGTATCCGACCCCTTGGGTCAGACAGAGCCCAGCAGCCACTCCCAAAGCTCAGCACTCCCAGCCAGGGCAGCTCTTGGGCCCTTTCTGCTCTCATTACACAGCAAAATGCAAACGTGTAACAGCAAATCCCAACCCCAGCCTCAGAAAAACCACAACCTAAGCCAAGGAGGGGAATTTCTGCAGTTTCTAGGTTCCCATGACAGATTCAGATGGTAGCAAAAGCATGTGTAAGGAAAAAAAGGCTTTATAAAATTCTTGTGACACAAAGATGTGCTGATCCTGTCTCCCAGGTCAGGATCTTTATTTGCAGATCATCTGAGCCATGGCCAGAGCTGGCTCTGCCTCTCCCTCCAGTGTCTGAGAGATCCAGACCCTGTACCCCAGAACTACTGAGCTTCTTTTGGTGTCAGAGGGGCAAACAGGTTAAGGAGGGAGTGATGGCTACACAGGCATTTGGGAAGGGGAGATGAAGCAGCTCTGCCAAACAACAAACACCCAGCCATACCCACACAGGAGTTCATCTCCCTCATCACCACCCCAACAGCCCCAGTCACGTCACACTCAGCAACAGCCTGGAGCTGGAACAGTCCCAGGATGTACTGGCAGGCAAAGCATTCTGCACAAAAGCTTGTCACCCTGGGAGCCCAGTGAAGGAGGGAGAGTGGCAAAGCCACAACACAAGCACAGACACATCTTACCTCTTTGCCTTCAAAAGTGATGCTCTCCCCATTTTTGAGAGCTGTAATGATGGGAAGGATGGCTGGAGTTCCCCTGAGAGCAAGGCCACAGAAATATTTAGCTTGCCAACACCCACGTGCCTGCTGCTGCCCCGTGCCCCAGGCTGGGCTCTCATACTCACACTGGCAGGCCCATCTCCTGGGCTTTAGCTGCAAGGAATTTCCCCTTCCTTGGGTGAACCTGCAAAGAGTTAAACACCATTAGCATCCAGATAAAGAGGGCCATGAAACAAGATCCATGCTTAAGAGCTTCTTGAAAAAACAAGGGAATATTTTTTCCCTTTTCAGTTCCACAGCCATTGCTCCAATTTAGCCCAAAAAGGCTTTTCTGCACTCTCTGCTTTCCAGGATCATGCTGCTGCTTCATGCTCCCCTCTTTAGCCACGTGAGCACAACAGCCTGCCCTCCTCTGAGGGTTAAACAAGAATGGAACCTGTACACTCATAACCACAGCTGGATTCTAAAAAACACACCCAGTTTTACACATTCGTACTCAGGCTACAGCAAGTCTGACACTTGAAAAGCAGAAACACATCAGGGCTTCAAAGCCCTACTTGAAAACACTGTCTCCAGTTAAATCCCTGCAGCAAGATGACATCAGGAAACATTTCCTTACAGAGGGTGGTCAATGCCCCAAGCCTGCCAGTGTTTAAGAGATGGTTGGACAATGCCCTTAATAATATGTTTTCAGTTTTGGGCAGCCTGAAGTAGCCAGGCAGCTGGACTGGATGGTTCAACCCTGGAAGTGTCCAAGGCCTGGCTGGATGGGGCTTGGAGCAACCTGATCTAGTGGAAGGTGTCCCTGCCCACAGGGGCATGGAATGAGATATCTTTAAGGTCTCTTTCAACCCAACTCATCCTGTGGTTATAGATGATCACTGTATGTCCCTCCCCACTGAAATACTCTCTTCTATTCTCTCATCTGCTCTGTATCAGTTTAGAGACCCTGTGCCCAAACTCACCTTACAAAGAAAAGCTGTCACCAGATCAGGATGCCTCCTTGCACACTTCTGCTCATCACCTGGAAAACAAAGCACAACTACTAAAAATCATCACTCACTATCACTTTTCTTGAAACCAAAACATGCCAAAATTTGCTAAAGCATTAACAGGAACATTATCCACTTAAATTGGAGCCCAGCAGCAAAACCTTGTGAACACCCAAGGCCAGAGAGCTCATGGCTTCAGATACAGGAAGCCAAACTAAAGCCCAAGACTGAAAAACAATCAGCCCAGCATCCACCTGTAATTAAATTACAAAGGTTGGAGCATCCACCCCCACCAGAAGCAAACCACTACAGGGACTAATCACACCCAAGAACCAATCATGTCCAATTCCTAGGCCTTTTAAGTTCTCTATCACCTTCCAAAGTACCAGAACACTTTCTGCTCCATGGAACCTTCCAGCTGAGCTTCTCTACAGACCTCACTTTCAGAGGGCAAATGGCTCAGAGGACAAATTCCTGTCTTTAGTTTGGCTTCATCTCATTTTTTTTAAAGTCAAAAAGGCCATTCCATGTGTTTCACCTGTTTTCTTTGGGCTTTCTTTTCCTTCCTCCAAGCTTTGCTGTGCAGCTCTCAGGGATTCAGGCCCTGTGTCCCCTCTAGGGCTATTTCCACCTTGGGGAGATGCTCCAGGACTCTGAGGGGATGAACTTTCAGCAGCCAGTGGTTTTCCTGTCCCAAATCCAATAAAAGCAGACAAAGGTCACTCAATCCAAAGCAACGTAAAAGCAGGAGTAGCATTCCCTCATCCATCACAGTCAGGTTTAAACTGCACCAGAACACAGAGCTCTTCCCCCCAGCCTAGCTTGCACCTGGATTCTCCAGACTTATTTCAGAAGCCATCTCTCATCCAAGTCCTTCTCCCCAAACTGTTAAACTCTGTCAAGTCTGTGCTGCACCCTCAGTATCACAGTTTCCAGCAGAAAGAATGCAGCTGGCTGAGAAAGCCAAATCCAGGGATGTTTCACACTGTCATTCCATCCACCCACACCTAAAGGAACAAGCCAAGGCCCTGACTCAGCAGCTCTTGTTATTTAAATGAGATCCTTCCCCTGAGAAAAGCAAATGAATGAACCTCTGCTTACTCAGGCTGGCAAACAGAAGCTGCTCCTTGAACCTTCACTGTGCTTACTGAGCACTCTGCAGCACCAGTGCTCACCTGTCAGGGGGATTTGGTAGACAGTCATTGTCTCATCCTTGTACTCAGGCTCCGTGTGCAACTGCACAGCTGGGAAGAGATCAAAACCCACCATTAACAAGTGCATAAGCAGAGATTCACACTCTTCAAGAATATAAAGCAGAAAAGTGTCTTTGACTTGCTTAATCACAACCTGCTGAACGGTTCCCATTCCCCTTCTCTGCCCGACTGCAAACCCCAATGAATAATTAAAGTTTTAAAAGCCCATCATCCTCAGGGAGCAGCCCATGATACCATGGGGAGCGAATTCACTGGCAGACTCTGGAAGCAAACTGCCTTCGATGTTTCAAAACCAAATGCTGTCTGTACCAGCCAGCCTGACAGAGCTGGAAACGCTGTTGAGAGGGGTTTGAACAGTGTATCAGAGCAAACAAATGTTTAAAACATCCCCTGAGTGGACCTAAACCAGAGGCTGAAGCTGTTACTCAGCAATGCATCCTTGGCTAGGGATGAAACAAAAAGTTCCAAGTTCCTTTGCTACCCATCCCTGACCCACCTACCTAAATCCATCCTTTTGAGGGGCCCGGGAAAGAGGCGAATGGCTTTCAAGTAGTTTTGCTGGAAAAGAGACAGGGGATCAGGAGGGGGCACAAGGAGTGCCACGACAAACACCCTTCCAGCAGCTACAGACTCCACATCCAGTCAGACAAATGTGAGCAGCTCACACAGCTCTGGGCAGGTGTCCCACCTCTGGCAGGCACTGCGCCTTTAGAAAGAGAAAGAGCCACTGTCCCCACCCCCTCCAGCCATGCAATTAGTCAGCAGAAACTGCAAGGAAATAAAACCATTACAGCAATGCTGAGGACTGCAAATTTCTGGTCCAGACGCAGCATTAGGCTGGTAGAGACCACATTAAACAGGAGATCAGAGACTGAGTTTCTATTCATCTAAAATGGGGAGGGAGCAGACATTGGGAACAAAGATCCTCCCTTCTCCCAAAAACTGATTTATCAGGATATGAGACTACAACACACGAGCAGAAGATTTCTGCTGTCCTGTAACTGAAGAGGTTTGGATTTTCAAGCCAGCCCTTTGGGCTGACACTAATTCAGACCAGCATTTCACACCTGCACAAAGACTCCCTTTGCCATCAGCTCTCCCAATTCCAGGGTGAACTTTAACACTTGGAGGGTTTGCTCTCACTTCTGCACTTTGCCATACTTACCAGCTTTGGTGGCCCCAGGAACATACACCTCTGGAGCCCTATAGCCTTCAGTGTGAGAATCATACCTAAGAGCAAGCAGAGAAGCAGCTTTGTCACAACTCCAGTAACCACTGGTAAATCCCTAAAGAAAGATCCCTCTCTGTTCAGGAGTGTTTGGCCTCTCCACAAAGGCCAAAACTGAACTTGGACATGAATTCAGGTTTGCCTCAGCTTTGTGGTAGTTTCAATAAGTCACAGATAAAGTAAATATCTACATATCTTGATAAAATTAATCTGGAGCAAGGCATCCGAACAGATCATTAATCTCCTCCTTTTCTTGGAGATTTCCAGAATTTCAATGAACAAGATCCACAGCCATCTGTGCTAACCTCATCCTGCACTGAGCACAATGGTGCCCACACACTTCTGTGTGTTCCTTTGGACTCAAACCAGCCTAATCCACAAAGAGCTCCCTGCTGGCAACACTGGTAACACCTTCTGCTCCAGGAGATTTTGGGAAGCTGATGCCAGGACAGGCCGAACCTGTCCCACCACGTGTCTGCCCTGTCGCAGAGCTCACACATCAGCTGGAAGCACCGCAGAACCCTAGAACAGACCAGCCCTCAGACAGCGCTGTCACCGCGCTCACGTCTGCCTAAAACACTCCCGCAATCCGCACGGGGCACCTCGCAAAAGGAGCGCGTCCTGCCCGAGAGCCGCTGCCCGTGGCCGCGCCGGGCTCCCCGCACTCACCTGGCAGCCCCCCGACGTTGGCCCAGGACACGCGGCTGAGGAAGATGCTGTCCAGGTGGGAGATCTTCAGCCTGCGGGGCAGACGGGGATGAGCGGGGCCCGATGCAGCCCCGGGGTATCCCCCCTCAGCGCTGCCCGACTTACTTGTGCTCCTGCATGGCGCGCTGCGTGCCCTCGCCGCAGTTAAACAGATACCTGAGGGGAGAGGGGCGTTAGGGCAGGCCCGGGCGGGGAGCCCCGCTCCCAGCCCCGCACTCACCGGTTGAACTCGGAGAACACGTACACGGCGGCCCCCGCGTCGCGGCTCCCGGCCGCCACCACCTGCACGTACACGGTGTTGGGCCCCGCCAGGCCCGTGCCCGCGTTCCGCCGCCGCTCGCGGGCCCACACGTGCCGGGGCACGTTCTTGGGCCGCCGTGCCGGCCGCGTGTCTGAGGGGCCCTCGGACATGGCCCAGCCGCGGGAGCCGGCCCTTCCCGCGGTGCCGGTGCCCGCCCGCCGCCACACGAGCCCGCGGCCCGGCGGCAGCGCCCGCACCACCGCCCGCACCAGCGCCCACATCCGCGCGCCCGCCCCGCCGCCAATCGCGTCCGCGCGCCCGCCCCGCCCGACGAGCCGGAGCCAATGAGAAGCGAGAAATGCCCGCGGTCGGCCTGCCCCCTTATCACGTGATGCAGGAGAACCAATGGGATGCGAGATACCGCAGCAGCGGCCCCGCCCCTGAGTCGCCGCCGTCCTGCCCGGTCGCTGTCACGTGATCGGGCTCTGCCGGCCGGTGTTCAGGGGCTGCCTGTCCGGCCGGATCTGCGTCCGGTCCGGCTGGTTCCGTGTCCGGTCCGGCTGGTTCCGTGTCCGGTCCGGCTGGTTCCGTGTTCGGTCACTGCCGGTTCCGTATCCGGTCACTGCCGGTTCTGTGTCCGGTCACTGCCGGGGATCTCTCCGGACACTCGCAGGGATCTCTGTCCGCTCGCTCTCGGGGTTCTGTCCGGCCACGCCCGGTTCTGTCCGGCCACTCCCGGGGTTCTCTGCCCAGCCATTCCTGGGATTCCCGGCCCAGCCATTCCCGGGATTCTGCCCGTCCATCCCGGCACCAGACACTGGTGCTGCTGGGCCGGGATCCCCGGCTCCACTGACCCGACGGCCCCGCTGGATGCCCCGCGCTCCATCCCCACCGTCAGACCCACACGGTTTCCTCAGCGGCTCCAGGCCAGGTGTCTCACGGCAGAGTCTCGCATGTCTCGTCCCCTAAAGCCATTCATTCCCGGTGCAGTGACACGGACACAGGCCAAGGTGATACCTCTGAGGAGGGACCCCAAATGGGGAACCCCCAGGGTTTTATCCCCGCTCAGTCTCCTCACTCACAACTCTGGCTCTTCCTCCCAACCACTTCTTGAGGAAGCCTGTCCCACTGTTTGATCTCCCTCTCTAAGAAAATGCTTCCTAATGTCAGTAGGACATTTCAATTTACAGGAGAGATTTAATTGGAGACCGTGTTTTCAAGTAGGGCTTTGAAGCTCGAACGTATTTCTGCTTTTCAAGTGTCAGACTTGCTGTAGCCTGAGTACGAATGTGTAAAACTGGGTGTGTTTTTTAGAATCCAGCTGTGGTTATGAGTGTACAGGTTCCATTCTTGTTTAACCCTCAGAGGAGGGCAGGCATCTCCTGGAGCAGGTCTCCTGACCCTTTGATATGAAATGCTAACTTGCAGTCGGATTTCCCCCAAAAGCCTCAGTCCCCGTTGCAGTGTGCAGAGATCACCCACAATAACCACCCCTAACCTGGAGAGTCCTCACAAACCCAGCTCTGCCCCGGGGCTGCAGGAAGACACTCCCCATCCTGCCCAGTAATGCTCCAATAACACCCAGTAATGCAGAGTTTGGGTAACTAACCCAGCTGCAGCGATAGCATCAGCCATGCCACAAGAGAGATTTAAAAGTAATATCCCGACAGGCCCACAGGATCCTTATCTTTGGGATTTTCCCGAGGTGATGCCCATGCTTCCCTTTGTTTGCTGTGTATTCCACTGATTATCATCATCCCCTGGAGTCTGGGGTTTATTAGAGGAGCAGGTTTTCACATATATTAAAGACAATATGAAGAGTTTGGTGTGTCGGTGCCTCATAAAGATAACCAGTCTGGTCAAGATAAGAAAATTAGTGGAAAGTAGATCTTGAGGGCGAAGCAATAACCACAAGATGCTGGTCCCAGGCATAGAGAATCCCCCAAAGACAGCAGGGATCAAGAGAGGACACTCTGAGGGACAGGTCTGGGAGCCTGCCAGGGGCTGCTCATGGCTTCCCCGAGATGGGGACATCACCCTGAGGCAGGAGGGCGTGCAGCTGGAGCTGGGGCTCAGTGCACGCTGCCTCCATACAGAACTGGGATAGCTGCAGAGCCTGGCCAGCTCACAGCCTCTCCCTGAAGGTGCCCCAAGGCCTGACCCACCACTGGACAGGACCCTGCCACTGAGGAGTGAAAGTGATGGTCAGCATCACCTCAACACAGCAAGGACTTCCCTGCAGGCACAGCATGACCTTGGGGCATGGATACTCCAGGAGATGGTCCCAGACCCCCTTGTCACTGGCCTTTGGGCCAGACATGCTCCTGGCCACCCTGCCAGCCCCTCAGAGGCAAGTCCAGCTCATGGAAACTGCACAAAATGGAATCCCAAATGGACCAGTGGCTGGAATATCGTGCCCAAGGTGAAGGCATGCAGGGGTGACCTGGGAGCTTGTGTGAGTGGCCCTAAGCCTTTCCTTGGTTTGCAGCAATTTTATACAGCCCCCAGAAGGGCCTGATATTGTTCAATTATCCATAAAGCTTCTTTTGTAACGTCCCTTGACATGGAAATGCATGTGAGCAAAGAATACTGGATGAGCCTTGAGAGTTCCCAGATTCCCTTCCAAGTAACCAGTGTCAAAATCCCCAAACATTACTACTGTTAGATATTTACTACTGGTAGATATTTACTACTGGTAGATATTTACTACTGTTAGATATTTGCTATTGGTAAATATTTACTATTGTTAAATATCTATCTATTATTAAATACCTATTGTTAATAGATATTTAGAATAGAGACTTGACAAGGTACAGACTTTGTCATGCCTCTAAAAGGGGATGAATGATGCCCTAAGGTGTAGCTTTCATATTTTCCAGATTCTGCACTGCACTGGCACACAACTCTGAACTTCATACCAAGTGTTAGCCAGCTCTCCTCACAGCTCAGTCACACAAAACAATCCTTTTGCAGCCCCAGGACCAAGGACACCGCTGCAGCTTCAGGCCCCAAAGTGCAAACAGCAGGAACTGAGGAGAGCAGCCTGGGAGGGTGGGACTGCATCACCTGAAGTGTCACTGGACACTTAACCCAATGTGGAAATGGAGCAAAGCTTATAAAAGTGTGAAAACTCGTGACCCACTGCCCATCTTGAGTGGAGCCACAGCCAGGATCCTGTACTGCCCAAGGTATGTCCTTTGCAGGCCTTTTAATAAATATCTACTTTATTTCTTTAGCACTGTGTCCTCTGTCCGAGGCAACCTGATAAGGCATCATCCCCAGGTGGGTTATTTGAGCCAGCCAAGGGCTCCGTGGGACAGCAGGAGAGTCTCACAGAGGGTCCCCTCTTTCTCAGCAGTGCAACTTACAGCTCCAAAAGCTCAAAGGATTCACATTAAATCCTGCTGAGTTTGGCTGTGCACAGCCCCAGGGGTGGATTTACCCTGCAAACCTGTGGTTCCTGAGGGATAACTGCAGTTACCAATGGCATCGAGTAGTGGGGAGCAGACAGGGAATCCAGGAGGAGAAAGCAATTTGACAATGTTTCTTCTGCCATAAAGGATTTGAATGGAGATTGTGGGTAGGATTACCTTAAGAGGTGAGCTTTCAGGTGGTTCATCCCTCAGATTAGTGGCATTTTGCTGAAAAGGTCTTGTTTCTCAGCAACAAATAATGACAGTACTTGGCAGAGGAGTGGAGAAATTCTCAAAAAGTGGCACAGGACATGACAGGCACTGCCTTAGCCAGAAAAACCTTCACAAAAAAAAAAAAAAACTATGCAAAGATACAAGCAACTAAATAAGAAAGAGAAAAATTCATTAGGCTCCAGAAATACTTGAATTTAGAATGATTTCAGGGAGCCAACAGCAAGGTGTAACCCAGGGAGCTTCATTAAAGAAGAGTTTACTTTTCTTATCTGCAATCTGCCCCAGCCCCCCGGTCCTGTGTCTGCCGGAGGAGCAGATGTATGGACAAGCCTGGTCCCTGGGAGCCCAATCTCCCTCTCCCAGCCCTCCCAGTCCAGGGATTTTTCTTTCTACTCTTTCAATAAAAGAAAGGTAAACACCCCACACCCAGCTGCAGTGCCTTGTGATTATTTCCAATATTGCCTGTCAAAGTATAAATTAAATCAACTCCTGTTTGTTCGAGGAGGAACAGAATCCTTCTCCCCGTGATTTGCTCTTTGCCCCCTGTCCACGGTTCACAAAAACCCGGAGGGTGTCACCGGCTGCAAGTGCCAGGTTCGAGGTGAGTTCAGCGATACCCGCTGCCCCCTGGCTCTATGGGGGTGAACGGGGCGGAGATGGCTCCATCCCCTCCTGGGCACCGGCCCGCAGCGCTGCTCGGGCACCTCGGGCACTGCCAGGCAAGCGCTGGGCACAGCGGCCGGGCGCAGCTCCAGTGCCCGCACGCTGCCCGAGAGGCTCCCCGGGCTCCCCCTCTGCGGCGGGACCCCCGGTGCGGTTCGGCCCCGCGGGGCCGGGGTCAGCTGGTGCCGGGTGACCGCGGGTCGTGCCTGCTCCCACCGCCCCGGGAGCGGCCCCGGCCGGGCGGGGTCACCGGGGCACTGCGGGGACGGGAGCGACGGGCCCAGGTCCGGGCTGGGCTCTGAAGGGAGCGAGTGGATGCGAGGATGCGGTGGCCGGGTACGGTTCCTCTCCGTCCCGCAGCCCATTCCCGCGAACCATTCTCCAGCCCATTCCCCAGCCCATTCCCGCAGCCCCATTCCCGCAGCCCCGTCCCGCAGCCCATTCCCCAGCCCCACTCCCGCAGCCCCATTCACCAGCCCATTCCCCAGCCTATTCCCACAGCCCTGTCCCCCATTCCCATTCCCCAGCCCGGTCCCCCCTTCCCCTTCCCCCGCCCGGTCCCCCCCCCCCGCCCCCCCCCCCCCTCCCCCACCCCGTTCCCGCTGCCCTTTCCCCCACCCCCATCCCCCAGCCCATTCCCCAGCTCGGTCCCCCATTCCCATTCCCCAGCCCATTCCCCATCCCTGTCCCACAGCCGCGTCCCCCATTCCCATTCCCCAGCCCGGTCCCCCATTCCCATTCCCCAGCCCATTCCCCAGCTCGGTCCCTCATTCCCGTTCCCCATTCCTATTCCCATTCCCCCGCCCGGGCCCCCCTTCCCCTTCCCCCGCCCCTTCCCCAGCCCGGTCCCGCAGCCGCCGGCGCTGCAGCGGCCCGGGCCCGGCCCTAGATGGCACCGCGACTCCGCCGCCGCCGCGTCCCGCCGGGACCGGGCGGGGGGGTGAGGACGGGGCAGCCCCGGCCAGTCCCCGCAGCCGCCCGAGCCCCTCCGCTTCCCTCCAGCCACCCCCTGATGCCCCGCTGCCCTCCGGCTGCTCCCAGGCTGTCCCAGCGCCACCTCCCGAGCTGTCCCGGTGTCCCTCGTGCTGCTCCGTGCCCCCCGGCTGCCCCTGACTGCTCCACGTCCCTGCCCAGCGCTTGCTGCTGCTTCGGGCTCAGCGCTATCCGGAGAACCTGGACGCTCCCTTCATCCCCAGCACAGAGCTCTCACCTCCCGACTGCCTGTCACCTGCCCTCGGTGTCGCATTTAGCACGCCCGGCTCAAGTCCTGCGGCGAGGCCAGGCTCCCAGGGGCCGCCTGCCCGGGGAGCAGAGCCAGCTCCTGCAGCGGCACAGGCAGAGCCCCTGCCCCGCGGGGTGCCCTGTCCCCCTCCGGTGCAGCTCTATCACAGCAGTGCAGCAGTCTGGGACACGGGACCCTGCCCCACCGAGGATGGCACCTTGCCCATGGGCCAGCTCCAGACACAGCTTGGACAGCCCAGGACCCCAAGGTGCTGCTGGGTTTTCACCAGCTCACCCATGCTCGTATCACAGGGCCTTCAGGCTGGTGCTTGATGTGGGCAACTCCTGACCATTAAAGAGGGCCATGGAGCATTCATGGAATGTGTCCCCCTGTTCCTCCCTGGGAGAGCAATCCCTCAAGGAGGAGCAGTGGGCTTTCCTCCACTCGGAGCTCCAGCCCTCTCCCCATCCTGCTCCTCACATGATGTGTGAGCCACAAGAGCAGATCCCTTCAGGAGCCAATGGCCAGGACCTCTCTGGTTGTTAAATGGGTGACCCATTCTATCACGTCCTCCAGAAATCAGAGTTCAGGATTTGTGCTGGGGTTTTCCCAGCAGCTGAGATGGCCTGTACAGTGGTGCAGGGAGAGCAGGACAGCCCAGAGCTGGTCTGTCCTGGCAGAACCAGCCCTTCTTGGCCCCAGGTGGGCTCAGTGATGCCAGACCCACATGAAGAAAGAGATGCCAGGATCCCACCTCTGCCCAGAGTGGTCTCTAGGTACAAAATTGCTTCCCCTCACTCCCAGTCCTCCCATGAAACAAACTGGAGAGAGCACACAGTTCAGTGGATGGCTGACAGTTCACCCTTGACACGGAGCTCGTTTCACTCCATCCCCCTCCTCATTTATTTATGGTCCTTCATCCCAGCGTGGCTTCGCCCTGATGGCTGGTGTTTGCACATGTTCCTCTTATCCAGAACATGGGGCTTTGCAGCCACTTCTCTATTTACTGTAATTTTTAGCTCAGACACAACCAGAACTCCCACCCTGTCTGGGCGTCTCAGTGCAGAAAACAAGACTAAACTATTTTGGGATGTTTTTCCCTTTTCCTCATACTTGGGTGCTTTCCCATGTGGCTAAGCCTTTGGAGCCTTGGGGAGGGTGAACCTGTTTCACACACCCCTGAGAGCTGCCTTTGACCCCTGCACACACTTTAACCCCCTCCTCTGACCACAGGCACCTCTCACACCAGGCAGCTTCGTGCTCCGCTTGGTTTTCTGAGCTAGGAAATGCATCCAGTGTCAGGGATGAGCTGAGAGCACAGCGGATGGGAACGAACCTCCCAGGCTCCATCCTCACCCTCCTCCTGTCACCTTGTCTGGTCACACCTCCTCAGGGTGCCCAGAAGGCTGTGTACTGCTGCCCCAAGACAAGGAGGGGCCATGGGTTTGGCTCTGTTTGTCTGGCAAATGTGGAAAAGAGCCTGAAAAATGCCCCTTTGCCTCCATCACTCCCATTTCAGTCCCACTGGGTGGCACCCGCCAGGGAAAGGCCGGCAACGTGCAAAGCCTCCCCCCTCCTGCCTCTGTCACAGCCAAGGGTCTCTCCATTGAAGTTTACTTGAAGGTCTAATAAAATTTCCGAACTGGAAAAATCTTTATGCAGAGGTTTGCTTTGTTTAAAGGAAGAGGACCATAAAGATAAAGCCTCGCCTGCCCGCCGCTCCCCTCCCGCTGCCCGGGCGAGGGGCCGCGGCTCAGCCCGCCCCTCCCAACCCGCCCGCGGCCCGAGGAAGAGCTTGTTTTCCTAACGAGAAGTTTGAAGATTAAAAGGGGAAAAAAATCAGCCATTTGGAATCCTCTACTGACGCTGCAAATACCCTCGTTAATAGATATGTCTCGTTTTGTTACCTCATTTTAATTAATCACTAAACAAAGACAGCTGCCAAATTTTGGCTCTGGCTTTGAGCCTAAAACTGACTTGGAGCCCTTGAAAAATAGACTATTTATGGTGCCTGGGCTTAAAGCTTAAATTTCTTGTATAAACTTTACCCTTCCTAAGAATAGCGTGGGGAGAGCACTGCCGGCCCCATACACGGTGCCCATGCCCCCATTTCCAACCTGGTGTGGGCAGCAGTGGGGCCAGGAGGCATCAGGGTCCCTCGGGCTGCTCACAGCCCCATCTCACAGCACAGGAGCAGCTTCCCCAGTTCCAGGGTGTCCCTCAACAAGTGCTGTCCCACCCCTGCACAGGCAGGTGCCACCATGCCAAGGGAGGTGCCCCGTTCCCTTTGCCAAGTGAGAGTTATCCATAGGGCAGAGCATCCCGGTGCAGGAGAGCATCCCTGCATCCCTAGGGCTGGCTGGGTGCCTGAGGGAAGTATTTGTACCCCAGACATGCAGCGTGTGGGGTGAAGAAGTTATTTCATGTTTTAGGGCATGGCTGCTGCATCCAACCCTACCAGTGCCCCCGTGGGATGGGGCTCCTTCCTCTGCTTCATACACACCCCAAATACCAGAGCCCTGGGACTTTGCATGCTGGTGGAGCTGCTCAGACTGCCCACAGCAGGGACACGAGGCTTCTGTGTCTTGCCTTGGATGGCAGCTTGGGGCTTCACAGACTCCGAAAGGGCATTTTTATTCCTTTATGTATTTTTTGTTTCTGTTTGGAGTATCCTGGCAAAAGGCTTCAGCTTGGCCTTTCCCATCCCTCAGATCACAGGCAGGGGAGGAGCTTTCCTGGAGGACTGACGATGACATCGCAGGAGGAGCAGCCCCAACACAGACTTTAGGCCACCAGGTTATCAGGGGATGGATAGGCTGAGGCAGGGGCTGTGGTCCTTGGGTGCTGTGCTGCTCTCAAGGCTGCTGCAGAGCCCACTGTCCTCGCTGCTGGCCCTGAGTGAGTGCCTGCACACCCCCCATCCACACCCACCCCCTTCGGTGGTGTTGCATATTCAGTGTCACCCTGAGAGCTCCCTGAGCCCCCCCTGAGAGCTCCCTCCTTGCACACAGGAAGGGCTGAAATACCCGTGTGGGATCCCAGCGCTGCCAGCTCAGCACTTTCCTGGCCACGTCACTCACACACCTCCCCCTGGTGACCTGGTGGCTTTGGGCAGTGCCACAGCTCCGGCAGGCCCTGTGCTTTGTCAGTGGGGTCACACCATGGCCCTTTGTGGGATCCTGAGCCTGGAGAGGTCCCAGCTGCCAGGCTGGGCTGAGGTGGTCAGTGAGGATGTGCCGAGATGATCAATAAACCAGGCGGCTGCAGTGAGCATCTGCCTGGGCTCAGGGCACAGAATCAGGCTGGGTGGGTGCTGGGTGGAGGACATTTGGCCCTTCCAGAACCCCAGGAGCAGCAGAGATATAAGGGCTGTGAGGAACAGTCGCCCTGCACAGCTGCTGACCACATCCCTGAGCCGGGCAGGAGCTCCTGGGGGTGGGCTTCCCCCAGAGCTGCACTGGCACTGAGCAGGCTGGGGCTGAGCCCCACGGCCACTGGGCTGCTGCCCGGTGTCTGTCCTGCTGCCCAGTGTCCGTCCTGCTGCCCGGTGTCCGTCCTGCTGCCAGTGTCCATCCCACTGCCTGGTGTCTGTCCTGCTGCCCAGTGTCCGTCCTGCTGCCCTGTGTCCGTCCTGCTGCCCTGTGTCTGTCCTGCTGCCCAGTGTCTGTCCTGCTGCCCGGTGTCTGTCCTGCTGCCTGGTGTCTGTCCTGCTGTCCAGTGTCC